>CM019826.1:10455052-10503027 GCA_009763385.1 Coix lacryma-jobi var. lacryma-jobi | reverse complement strand
CTCAAATAGATCAAGAGTCTACTAATGGTGAAATGTAAGAAGAAGGGAAGAGATGCGCAAAGGAGGCCGAAGGCAAAGGTATACACTATAGAGTCTTTGTTTTAGTGACAAGACCACTTAGCGAGTTGATAAATTTAGGATAGATAGACCGTACATATAAGAGGAGATATTCACGGCTTATGCGGTGTTCAAGTGCCACTAGGTGTTCTCTAACATACGATTGCATAGACTAGTGAGTGACTAACTAAACCCTTGGAAAATGCTTTGTAAAATGCTAACACTCATGCCAATGTGTTGGAACAACTTGGTGTTGCACAAGGGAGCAAAGGTAGAAGTTAGAAAGCAAAAAGATGACGAATTGTCAGCAGCTGACGTGGAGGCGCAGCATTGAGACGCTAGCCGAGCTGTCCGATGGCGAACACTAGTCTGTAGAATCTGAAAGGAGCATCCCAAACGCTGGCAACGGACGCTGGAGGAAACACTGTTGCAGAGTCAAATGACAGGTGACGTGGCGCGAGCTTGCCTTCCAAGGAGCATCGGAGCTGGCCTGACGTCGATGCAGAACCATCGGACCGCGTCTGATGTGTTTGGACCCTCTCGTAGAACCTGTCTGTTGGACATGGCCGCAAGGGGTTGAGCGTCCAATGTGGAGGTACTGGCACTTCGGTTTGTGTGGCAAGTATTGAACTAAAATATTGCAGTGGCATCGAGCGTCCGAGCCTGGCATCGGCGCGTCCGATGTGTCACTTTAACCGTGGCAGCGAAGGATATGACCGTGGATCTAACGGGGATCATAACAGGGGTGACACGTGGTGTATAGGAGCACGGACGTGGGTGGTAGCGCCGATGGCCCGACACAGGCGCCCGATGCCTACTGTTGCGGCGTCCAACAGTTAGGCGACTTGTGTGGCCTATTTAAGGGGCTTGGCCGGCTTGGCTGGTTTCTCTTTGCACATTTTGATTCCTAAGCCTTCTAGTGAGCCTGCAAGCCTCCACTCATCTCCCAAGTTGATTGATCAAACCAAGGGAGATGAGTGATCTAGTGCGTTTTGAAAAGTTCATCTAGTGGCACTAGGTCTTCGATCGCATTGGGCATTCTTGTATTTGCATTGCCGGTGGCTAGACGGCTTGGAGGTGTTGAGGTGGTTGATTGGCAAGAGGGAGATTGTTCTTGGCCACCACGTCGTGATTGTGGAGAGTTTTGGAGCTCACCTCGCCGGAGCGGCAAGAGGCATCCTTAGTGGATTTCTGTGTCATGAGCTACCCATAGGGTAGATCTTGTGGCGCTCTTCGTGAGCTTGCTTTGCGCCGATTAGCCACGGATCACCTAGTGTTGGTCGACACAACGGGGGAGTACGTGCCGGCTAGCACGTGAACTGATGAGGACATCGCACGCTGGACACCGACGCCATGGTCTTCCCCAATACAATCCGTCTCCAAATCAGCTACCCATCAGCCTCGGAACCAGGAGCAGTCCCGGGTAAAAATCACGCACGGACGCATAACGGACTGTTTTCGACGAACCAGATATGCTTGGAAGGATAATTCATAAGCTAAACAAGGCTTTGGAATCACTCAAAATACGTCTGGAGTCAACGGAATCGTCGAAACAAGTCAGCACCAGAATCTCCAGGGTGCTGCGTCACCAATATTTGGTCGATGGGTCGGTATGTCTTAGAGCCCATAGGGGGCGCGTCCAGTAGGGCGACGACTAAAACCCTAAATTAGCCGCTGCCGCCGTCGTTAGGTTTGGGTTTTGTTAGAGTTTATTTTCCATCGAGAAACTGAATCGTTCATTGTAATGTGGTGTCGAATCCTTTTATAGCGATCCAGGGCCCCCGTTCTGATCTCCCACTGTGGCGATTAGTCTTGGAAACCGAGCGTTCTTTGAACCCTCTATTAAATTCGTGATATTCATATCTGCAATTCAGATTGGGTGTTTTTACCTTCTTGCTTGTGTTCTCGATTCGTCTTGCAGGATTAGCTTTTTGGCGAGGTCAATCAAGATGTCTTGGTGATAAGCAACGAACAGTGGTGTAACGGTGGCAGGGTTGGTTGGTCTGATTTGAAGCCGGATGGCCAACGTCGAGTTCTCACCAATCGAACCTATCGCTACCTCACGGAAGATAGAGGTTGTCCTCCCATCAATTGTTATCGGATATTTCAGGTTCCCTGCGAGGTATAATCTCGTTTGCCCTTAGATCATATTGTCTATTACCTAAGTCCACAAAAAGCCAAAAAAATATTTCAATTTCCGCTGTCCTATCGCCTTTTGTGCCTTTGCAATTTTGTTTCAGATTCGCATTGTTGAGTTTGTCTGTGGGCAGTTGTTGCTGGTTTAGGTGTGTTCGGCGTAGTAGTCAACGTGCTCGTTGCTGTTCTTGTTTCCGCCGTATCCCATCCACCGTTTCTAAACAACAAGTCGAAGCCTCAATAACTCGACTGTGCCTCGCTAGCCGCCTTGTGTAAACTTCTCGCCGCCGCGCAAACCCTAGATAGGTTGCCTACCACTCTAATTTTTTTGCCTGCATCGCAGCCCTCCTTACATCATCTGGCATCTACCTTCTGCTGTTAGTCACAAGGACTTGATTTGTGATCGGTGTTGAGTTTCGGGTCGCTTTGCCCTAACTGCCGCTGTCGTTTTACACGTGACTGCTGTTTTTCGCTGTTGTGCCTCAAAAACATTAACTAGAGATACCTAAGTAAAACGGCATAACTTTCGCTTTCTGGAGATTCTTGCACCGTTTGGACCGACCCAAACTCGGCTTCGCCCTGTTGGTTCCCTCAAAATAGCAAAAAAAATTCGGGAAAATAAATACAAAAAAATTGACAAGGTGTCAGCACGCTTTTCAAAGAACTTGCTGATTTTCTATAGACCAACATCCCACCTCATTGCAGGTGCCAATTTTTTATGGTTGCATCTTTGTATATGCTTGTTCAAAGAAAAATATAAAAAAAAAAAAAATAGTGAAAAAATAAAAAGTTTGCTCTACTAGCCACCTTTTTGGAAAAATCAAAGGGAACAATTGACGAAAAGGAAAAATCAGTGTCTTTGCTTGTTGTGTGAGTTTTCCAGCGTTCTTTGTTTCATCTTGTGCGCTACGTCTACACACGTCTTAGCAGCAATTGTGACTGTACTTTGGATATTATTGAACTTTGCTAATCTGGTATTCGTTAATTTGCTAATCGTTGCTGTTACTAGGTGCCTACCTATAGCTCCACATATACTTCTGTCAGCACAGGTTAATCTTGCAAACTGTTAACCCAGCTCAAACCACAGAGTGCTTCGTCACTTTGGTCTGATCTTGTTTGGCGTGGTAAGAATACAGGCAAGACGGTGGTAAGCCGCTTGTGATTTGCTTTCCACTTTCACCACCACCACTGGTCCTTTTAGTTGATAGGGATAATACTTTGCTGTTGTCTTTTTCTATCTTCTAACAATGACAAGAATTCCGGCGGATTTCATGAGTGCGTGTCCAAAGGCGAGCTTACAAACATTCATGAATGAACAACGCAACCTCATGACCGACTGAGCGCAACGTGAACAACTACTGGTCAACCGCAGTGAACGCTTGAACAACGCCCTAAACCTCGTGGGTGACCAAGATCAGATCTACTACGACCAGCAGGAGGACCAGAACCAGGAATACGCAAACCAAGGCAAGTATACATGGGATCATCCTTGTTACCTACGCACTTTAAACTACCAATCATGTGCATGTGTCAAATGATAACCATAGGTTTTATCTAGATATTCAACCTGTACCTTGTTACCGTGGGATATATGCATTTGGGTAGATTTGCTAGTGCTATAAACCTATAACTATGATATAATAAAATAATTAATGATATGCGCAACGTCTGTTCTTATCTTGTTCTTGGTAATGTGAACCCCGGGCGTGGGAGCCTTCGTGCTCTTGGCCCCCTCTAAATGATCTTCTGCGGGCAAAAGCTGGGACATACAGTACAACCGTGAGGGCTACATGGCTCTGGTTTTAGTTGGTTCGGGGACCTCTCCTCGCTTGATGGTGGTTACCTGAAAGGGCACAAAAGGGGCTCGACGACTCGGGTATAGGACGGCCGCCTGGTCTCATGTGTATAGCCGGGAAGGAATGTTGCCATCGGAAAGGGGTGTTCCTATATCTGCTTGCCGATTGGAAACCTAGTGGCCACTATCTTGTAGGGGAACCTCGAAAGACTTCATAGTGTACCCTGCCGCACTTCCTCGGAAGAGGTGATATGGGATTTGCAACCCCTGGCATATGGGGATCACGGCTCACGGGTAAAGTTGTACAAACTCTGCAGAGTATAATAACTGATATATCAGCCGTGCTCACGGTCACGAGCGGCTCGGAAAACTTGCAGGCTAACCACTTAACGAAATTTACTTTTGTTCACGTTACCATCATATTTATGTTATCGGACGATGTTGCCATATATTAATTATTATTCATGTGGATTAATTGGGTTTGCAAGCACAACTTGATGATTAATAAATGCTAAAATCTTGACCCACTAAAAGTGCTAATCGCAGTAAACCCGTGTCAAGCCTTTTGAGCTGCATAACCCCATGATGCTTGCTGAGTACGAGATGTACTTACGCTTGTTATATTTTCTTCTTTTTGGATAAAAATCCCGGATGGGTAACAGATGGTTATGAGTATGAGCAAGATAAGTTTTCAGAGGATTTCTAGTCTTGCGGACCACCAGTCGACGTCCCTGTGGAGTGGAGCTTCGTCGAGAGTTATCTATCTTCCGCTTGTTTATGTTTAGTTTTATTTGATGAGTTGTAATAAACACGCTATGTAATAAGCACAGTGATGATGCCTTTCTTTGTAATTTGTCCCTTATGTGTGCGACTGTTTCCTGGGCGCACATAAGTTTATACATTCAATTTTGTTCTTAAAATTGGGTGTGACAAATTGGTATCAGAGCCGTGTTGACTGTAGGACGCAAGCCTAGGTAGAAAGGGTCGTGTTAGTCTCTTTTTACTCTTCTGGATCATGCTTTTGCATTTTACTCTTGTTAATTGTTAAAATTTTATTCTACTTCCTCATATTCTATTATAAAATTGTTGATCTAACCTCAACTTATTCTTAAAACTTTGATAGATGCCTCGTGCCCAGAAGACTGCCCGCATCAGCACAGGAGGACAGCTTCCACCTTCAGTCCCCTACGTGCCTCAGGAGGACGACATCATCATGGTCTCTGATGATGAGGAAGAGATGGAACCCATGGAGGAGGAGCCCGTGGAGGATATGGTGTTGGTCCATGACATCACTGGACGTGACGGCGAGGAATGGTACCTGACACCAGATGCATCACCAGAGTACACCTCCGCTCCAGCACCTGCTCCCGCACCTGCTCCAGTACCTGCTTCAGCACCTGCCCCGACACCGACACCTGCACCTGCGTCGGCGCCACCAGTTGTGCCGGTGTACCCCGTGGTGTCTACACGTACACCGACTTCGTCGCCAACTCCTGTGCCGGAAGACGACGAGGCGGGCTGGCACCGCAGGACCCTGTTCCCGAAGGCCTCCGGCAACGCCTACTACCACAAGCTGCTGAAGGAGATGTTGGGGAAGTACTACCCCGACTTGAAGGCCAAGTTTCGCTACATGAGCGTTGAGCATTACCACCCAGTGGAGGCTACCTGCTGGGAGACTTTCTTGACCATCACCTCCTGGAATGAAGGTCTGGGATCTGAACAGCATGAGTCTACCCACACCCATGGAGCCAGACGTCAGACACTGCACTCCAGCTTAGAAGATGCTGCGGAGGTGGCTTACTTGCATTACCATGGTCGTCGTTTCGAGGCCATGAGGCATGACAAGTACCGGTACCTGCCGCGCAACAGACCCGAGGAGGACACCTGGGCTGTGTTGATGACCCCTGGCGTCAACCCCGCCATGGATGCTGCAGTGGATCACCTGTGTGAGGTGCAGGTTCACAAGGACAATCTGACGATTGAGCTAGGCAATGCTCAAGCTGCTGCACGGCGACATCAAGTTGAGATCGACCACCTCAGGGCACAGCTAGGGATGCCCCCGCTTTACAAGGAGAATGAAGAACCTTACACTTACATCGACACTGCGCCATAGACTAGTGCCATGCTTTGTAATAATCGTTAGTAGTTCGATAGTCGTGTCTTTTAGTGAGTTGTGGAACTTGATGATCATTTGCTTGTCATTATGAAACATGTTTGATTTGGATCTTTCTATGTTTGTGAGATTGTGGGCTTGTCCGCAAATCTCTTAGTTGAGTTTTTCATATGAGTTAGTAAAGTTTCTGGGTTTTCATATATGCTGTTTCTGCTGTTCTGCTTGGAGCAGTCTGCGTTCTCTTCGACATATCTCCAGATCCGTATGACCAAATGCAGTGAAATTTTTATGGTAACAATTAGACTTCCATATCTAACAAACCCCACTGGAATCACTTAAAAAGCATTTTTCATTTGTGAGATATAGCTGTCACAAGTTAAGGTTTCTGCGCAGTCTGGAAGGCAGAACAGTTTCGGTTGTGTGCTGTTTTTGGGTAAGATAACGACAGAATCTGGGAACATGACCTGAATAAAAGTTGTAGATAATTTCAGTATCTTTCCAGCGGTGATATGACTGATTTACCTGACTGTTACTGCTGAAACTGTTTCACTTCTAATCCATATGCTTACCTCAATGCTACTCGCTGATCACTAAATGAACTTGCATATTTTTGGAACACAGATGGCTGCCAGAGGAGCTGGTTTTGGAGGTGGACGTGGGCGTGGACGTGGACGTGGTCGTGGAGCACCAGTGAATCCACCACCACCACCGCCACCAGTGGACATCCAATAGCTGATGGGCATCCAGGCCCAGTTTATGCAAACAATGATGCAACACATGCACAACCAGCCAGCAGGAGCACCACCGCCATTGCATGTGAGGGACAAGAGGGGAGAGTTCCTGAAGGGGCACCCTCCAGTGTTCACCCACGCAGTAGACCCACTGGATGCTGACGATTGGCTGCGAGCAGTTGAAAAACAGCTGAACATAGCTCAGTGCACCGACCTTGAGAAGGTCCTATATGCTTCAGGGCAACTTCAAGGGGCTGCCCAGGATTGGTGGGAGTCTTTCGAGTATGGACGTCCCAACAATGCACCTGCACTTACCTGGCAGGAATTCAAGCAAACGTTCCGCTCCTATCACATACCGGATGGTCTAGTGGAACTGAAGCAAGAGGAATTCAGGGCCCTGAAGCAAGGGTCAATGTCTGTGGCGGAGTATCGTGACAAGTTCTCACAACTGTCACGTTATGCTCCCAAGATGTGGCAGAGGACAAGGACAAGCAACGCTGTTTCCTAAGGGGGTTGCAGGATGGCCTACAGCTGCAGCTTATGGCCAATGTATATGCTGATTACCAGACACTGGTCAATCGTGCTATTGTTATAGACAATAAGCGCAGGGAAATGGAGGCCAAGAAAAGGAAGTTCTTGGGGCAGACATCCAACAACAACACTCGCCCCCGCATGAATCCCCCACCCCAAAACCAACTGCGTATTCAAGGACCCCCGAATCAATGGGGAGGAGGACAGAATCAGCAACGGAATCAATTCCAACAACAATGACAACAGAAGCAGATGCAGGGAGGTCAGCAGGTGCCTCGTCAGGGAGCCCCTGCCAACAATCCAGCAAGAGGAGGGGCGCCAAACCCCAGTGTGTGTTACCGTTGTGGGGAGCAGGGACACTATGCAAACAATTGTCCCCGGAAGCAGAATCAAACCGCACCTCAAGGGCAGAACAACCAGAAGGGGAACCACCAGAGGGTGGCACCTAATGTTGGACGCGTGAACCACGTGGCTGCTGAAACTGCACAGGAGGCGCCGGAAGTAATGATGGGTACGTTCAGTATTAATTCCATCCCTGCCACAGTTCTTTTTGATTCCGGTGCTTCGCATTCTTTCATTTCGCAAGATTTTGTTAGAATACATAGTGTGCCTTTGTGTGCCATGCACAATCCTATAGCAGTAAACTCACCTGGGGGGTACATGAGAGCCACATATCAGTGTCTTTCAGCTAGTGTGACTTTAAGGGGGGTAGAGTTCCAAGTGAGACCCATTGTGTTGAGGACAGCGGGAATAGATATAATTCTCGGAATGGATTGGATGATGCAACATCAGGCAGAGATTCAGTGCCAGGAGAAGGTAGTGACGTTGACAACTCCTGGTGGGGACAGACTCAGAGTTGATGTGGTCATGAAGGAGCAGCCGAAGGCTGTGGTGAACCAGTTAGAGAAAGATAACCAACCACAAGATCGGCTGATGGAAGAATTCCAGGATGTTTTTCCCGATGATCTACCAGGTATGCCACCTGACCGAGATGTTGAGTTTATTATTGAGTTATTGCCTGGAACTGCACCTATAGCTCAAAGGCCATATAGAATGGGGGTAGATGAACTAGAAGAACTAAAGAAACAATTAAAAGAGTTACAAGAAAAGGGTTTTATTCGTCCTAGTTCTTCACCTTGGAGGTCACCAGTTATCTTTGTTGATAAAAAGGATGGGGGCCAGCGTATGTGTGTTGATTATCGGACCTTGAATAGAGTCACAATTAAGAACAAATATCCCTTGCCTAGAATTGATGACCTCTTTGACCAGTTAAAAGGTGCTTGTGTCTTCTCTAAGATCGATCTTCGATCGGGGTACCACCAGATCAAGATTCGAGCTACTGACATCCCTAAGACAGCCTTTGTTACTAGGTACGGGCTATATGAGTATACTGTTATGTCTTTTGGATTGACTAATGCCCCCGCACACTTTATGTACATGATGAATAAGGTTTTCATGGAGTACCTAGATCTGTTCGTGGTAGTGTTCATCGATGACATTTTAATATACTCTAAGAATGAGGAGGAACATGCAGAACACCTAAGACTAGTTTTGCAGAAACTCCGTGAGCATAAGTTGTATGCAAAACGGAGTAAGTGTGAGTTCTGGTTGAAAGAAGTTGCTTTTCTGGGTCACGTTATCTCTAATGGAGGAATAGCTGTGGATCCAAGCAAGGTTAAGGATGTGTTGGATTGGGATCCACCTGTGGATGTAAGTGAAGTTCGTAGTTTCCTAGGGATGGCAGGATACTATCGACGGTTCATTGAGGGGTTTTCTAAAATAGCTAAACCTATGACCGCCCTATTAGAGAAGAATGCCAAATTCCTGTGGACTGATAAGTGCCAAGCCAGTTTTGAGGAGTTGAAGAAGAGGTTGACTACAGCTCCAGTACTAGTCTTACCTGATCTGAGTAAGAAGTTCTCTATCTACTGTGATGCTTCTCGTATGGGTCTGGGATGTGTTCTGATGCAGGAAGGTAGAGTTGTTGCTTATGCATCTAGGCAGTTGAGGAAGCATGAGTTGAATTATCCTACCCATGATCTGGAGTTAGCCGCAGTGGTTCATGCACTGAAGATTTGGAGACACTATCTTATAGGACATCCTAGTGATATCTATACAGATCACAAAAGCTTGAAATACATATTCACTCAGCCAGATCTGAACCTAAGACAACGCCGATGGTTGGAGTTAATTAAGGACTATGACCTGGAGGTGCATTATCATCCAGGGAAAGCGAATGTTGTAGTAGATGCCCTGAGTAGGAAGAGTCATGTGAATGAACTCTTAATCACAGAATGGTCCGAGAAATTATGTGAGGAAATGGCATATCTAAATCTGGGTTTTGTCGCTAGTGCAGTGGAGATGGAAGTAATGCCCACACTTGAGAAGGAGATACGTCAAGCTCAACTGCAGGATGAAAAGTTAAAGGAGATATCTGGGAATATAGTACTTGGGAAGGCACCCGGTTTCAAGCTAGATGAGGATGGTACCTTGTGGTTTGGTAGGAGGATCTGTGTACCTGATGTGAAGTCCCTTAAGGAGGCTATCTTGAAAGAGGCACATGAGTCAGCCTACTCCATTCACCCGGGTAGCACAAAGATGTATTTGGATCTGAAAGAAAAGTATTGGTGGTATGGCCTGAAAAGAGATGTAGCAGAATATGTGGCAATATGTGATACCTGTCAGAGAGTCAAGGCTGAACACCAGCGACCTGCCGGTTTGCTACAACCTATGAAAGTACCAGAATGGAAATGGGAAGAAGTGGGCATGGATTTCATAGTTGGTTTACCACGCACCCAACGAGGTTATGACTCAATCTGGGTGATCGTGGATCGACTCACTAAGGTTGCTCATTTTCTACCAGTTAAGACCACTTATACAGGGGCAAGATTGGCAGAGCTATATATGGAAAGAATAGTGTGTTTGCATGGAGTTCCCAAAAAGATTGTGTCTGACAGAGGCACTCAGTTCACATCACATTTCTGGGGAAAAGTCCACGAATCGTTAGGGACACAGTTGACTTTTAGTACAGCTTACCACCCTCAGACAGATGGACAAACGGAACGGACTAATCAGATTCTGGAGGACATGTTGAGAGCTTGTGCTTTGCAGTATGGGACTAGTTGGGACAAAAGTTTGCCGTATGCAGAGTTCTCCTACAACAACAGTTACCAAAAGAGTCTCAAAATGGCACCATTTGAGGCCTTGTATGGGAGGAAATGTAGGACTCCGTTATTCTGGAACCAAACAGGGGAGAGCCAAGTGTTCGGACCCGATGTGCTCAGGGATGCTGAGGAACATGTGAGAAAAATCAGGGATAATTTGAGGGTAGCCCAGTCCCGACAGAAGAGCTATGCTGACACTCGTAGACGGGACTTAACCTTTAAGGTAGGAGACTTTGTGTACCTAAAAGTAACTCCTATGCGCAGTATAAAGAGGTTTAACATGAAGGGCAAGTTAGCACCCAGATATGTGGGACCATTCCAGATTTTAGAAAGGCGTGGGGAAGTGGCATACCAGTTGGAGTTACCAGCGAGTTTGTCAGGAGTACACGATGTGTTCCATGTCTCCCAGTTGAAAAAGTGTTTACGGGTTCCAGAGGAACAAATACCGCTAGAGGAACTGACTGTGAAGGAAGATCTGACATATAAGGAGTATCCAGTGAAAATTTTGGAGACAGCTGAAAGGATTACCAGGAGCCATGCTATTAAGATGTGCAAAGTGCAGTGGAATCGGTATACCGCAGAAGAGGCTACCTGGGAAAGAGAGGATGAACTCAGAAAGGCTTACCCGCAGTTGTTCGAGTAAGCATCAGCCGAATCTCGAGGACGAGATTCATGTTAAGGGGGGTAGGTTTGTAACACCCTAAATTTTTCTTTAGATCAAAATAGAATAATATGATTTATTTACATTTATTGTGGCATTATAACATAGGCAAAGTAAATAAATGTTGGGGAAATAAAATTTATGCTAGCCTAGCAACAAGTTGATGCATACATGCTGCTGCATTCTTTTGTTTGAGTGAAGTTCAAATTTGAAAACTGGAATTCAAAATTTGTTTTGGAAAGGATTTGGAAAACCTTTGCAAAGTAAAGAAAAGAGCAAATATTTTTATTTTCCTCCTTTCTTCCAATTCCGGCCCGAGGGCCCTCCTTCCTCTCTCTTTCGGCCTGCTTTCTCTCTGCCTCCATCTCGCTTCCGCGCGGCCCATCAGCGCTGCAGCGCCGCCGCACCCTCAGCGCCGCGTTTCGCTGACCGCCCGGCCCCGCGCGCACGCTCGCTGACAGGTGGGTCCCACCTGTCGGAGTCATCCCCGACCTCCCGACGAACCCGGAAGCCGTTGCCGCCGCCAACCCAGCCGCGTCGCGCCCGATTTCCACGGCGCCTGGAGCTTATCCCGGGCGTGTTCGAACCCTATAAAGAGTCCCATACTCGCGGCCGCTCTCCGCTTCACACCTTCTCGCCTCGAGGCACTCTCAACAGAGCACCGCGCCGTCGAAACCCTAGCCGCCACCACCACCGAGATCGTCTTCGCACCTCGGCGCTTGGCCGTTGATTTGAACCTTCCCCGAAGCTCCGTCGCGCCGTAAGGTCTTCGGAGAACTCCTCGATTGTGTATTTCATGCTCCGTTTACTCATGAATTGCTCGTCGGCCTTCCGCAGTTCCACCCGACCGCGAAGCTCCGCCGTGTGCCATCCTCGCTTGCCCTCCGACCTTGGATTTTGGTTGTGGTGAGAATCCCGTCTTCTCCTCTCTCTCCCGGTCTTTTCCGCTTCGCGAATGGCAGCCGGAATCGCTGGGTCGGCCAACTCCGGCGAGCTCCGCCGCCGCGGAAGGTCCGAGCCGCCGCACCGGCACTGTGCAAGCCGGCGGCGCCGCCCGAACCCTCCCCAGATCTAATCCGGACCGTCCAAATCCGATCGGACGGCCCTCCGTGGCCGATACCCCTTCGCTGGCAGATTTGCTAAAGAGCCCCTCGGCTTTTGCCGAATTAACCCGCAGTCCCTGGCCGGCGCGGATAAATCCGAATTTCCGATTTATTTTATTTCGAAAATACTTTGATCTATTTACAGAATTGTCATTACACCATTTTGTCTATATCTTGCTCAATTTAACTCCGTTTTGATCCATTCAAATTGCGTTAGTTTCGTAATTTCGTGCTCTACGCAGTAGTGCCACTGTAGATTAGATTTGCAAAAGTTTTATTTCACGTTTAAGTCAGTCTCGTTTAGACCTTTTATAATCTTGTTTAGGTCGTAACTTCCGCGTTTTAAATCCGATTTCGGTGATCCAAACGTCTATGTGATCGTAGTGACGAATAGATCTGTTTTACAACTTTTATTTATTTATTTAAATCTGTTGGTGTACTGTTCTAATGTTAGATCTGTTTGCAATGCATGTGTGTGCGTGGATGCTTGTATGTTGCTTTGTATTCGAGTTCAGACGGTGAGCAGTACGTGGGTGACCAAGATCAGATCTACTACGACCAGCAGGAGGACCAGAACCAGGAATACGCAAACCAAGGCAAGTATACATGGGATCATCCTTGTTACCTACGCACTTTAAACTACCAATCATGTGCATGTGTCAAATGATAACCATAGGTTTTATCTAGATATTCAACCTGTACCTTGTTACCGTGGGATATATGCATTTGGGTAGATTTGCTAGTGCTATAAACCTATAACTATGATATAATAAAATAATTAATGATATGCGCAACGTCTGTTCTTATCTTGTTCTTGGTAATGTGAACCCCGGGCGTGGGAGCCTTCGTGCTCTTGGCCCCCTCTAAATGATCTTCTGCGGGCAAAAGCTGGGACATACAGTACAACCGTGAGGGCTACATGGCTCTGGTTTTAGTTGGTTCGGGGACCTCTCCTCGCTTGATGGTGGTTACCTGAAAGGGCACAAAAGGGGCTCGACGACTCGGGTATAGGACGGCCGCCTGGTCTCATGTGTATAGCCGGGAAGGAATGTGCCATCGGAAAGGGGTGTTCCTATATCTGCTTGCCGATTGGAAACCTAGTGGCCACTATCTTGTTAGGGGAACCTCGAAAGACTTCATAGTGTACCCTGCCGCACTTCCTCGGAAGAGGTGATATGGGATTTGCAACCCCTGGCATATGGGGATCACGGCTCACGGGTAAAGTTGTACAAACTCTGCAGAGTAATAAACTGATATATCAGCCGTGCTCACGGTCACGAGCGGCTCGGAAAACTTGCAGGCTAACCACTTAAACGAAATTTACTTTTGTTCACGTTACCATCATATTTATGTTATCGGACGATGTTGCCATATATTAATTATTATTCATGTGGATTAATTGGGTTTGCAAGCACAACTTGATGATTAATAAATGCTAAAATCTTGACCCACTAAAAGTGCTAATCGCAGTAAACCCGTGTCAAGCCTTTTGAGCTGCATAACCCCATGATGCTTGCTGAGTACGAGATGTACTTACGCTTGTTATATTTTCTTCTTTTTGGATAAAAATCCCGGATGGGTAACAGATGGTTATGAGTATGAGCAAGATAAGTTTCCAGAGGATTTCTAGTCTTGCGGACCACCAGTCGACGTCCCTGTGGAGTGGAGCTTCGTCGAGAGTTATCTATCTTCCGCTTGTTTATGTTTAGTTTTATTTGATGAGTTGTAATAAACACGCTATGTAATAAGCACAGTGATGATGCCTTTCTTTGTAATTTGTCCCTTATGTGTGCGACTGTTTTTTGGGCGCACATAAGTTTATACATTCAATTTTGTTCTTAAAATTGGGTGTGACATTCTTGGTTTGGTCCGTCGTTTGTCAGGTAGCGAAGTCATATTCTAACTTCTTATCCAAATGCTTTGCTTCCATAGGACTTGCTCATCTCTAGAATATATGTTCTTATATATCTCCTCACTATTCTATGCAGCGAGTCAGTGGCCAGTGTGACAGTTGGCAGTGACAGCTCACCCAGGGCCAAGCCCGCGGGTACGGATCGAGGCCAAGCCTCGCGATTGACAGCGCAGTTGTTTCTCAGTGTTAGGGGGAGTTTCTGTCAGTGGTTTGCTTGTCAGTTTTGGGTTGTCAGCTGGTTTTAGTGTCAGTGTTTCTTTTTAGCGGTAGTATTTCTGTTCTTGTCAGCCATGCCGCGCTGCAAGAACGTCGGTGGTGGCCCCGGGGACTCTCCTCCACGTCCCCCCCTTCCGGTCAGAGGCCCGGGAAGGGAAAGCTGATTACGTGCCGAAAGCGCACCAGGGAACAGCGAGAGGCAAACCAGGCGAGAGAGGTTGCGGCTGCCGCAGAGCGTGCCGAGCAGGGTGGTCATTCGGGTGGACTGAGGATTGAGGACCAGCTGTCCCCCGACCAGCGCAGAGCAGTTGAGGAGGTTGAGCGGTTCCACCACTCCCCGACGGGCACGCTTATGGCTGCCGGTCGCCGGACGACGTTCACATCTCCGAGACTGGAGCCTGAGAGCTCAGGGCAGGGCCAGGCAGAGGCTGAGGCAGCTGACGCTAAGGCAGAGGCACCAGAGGCCGAGGCAGAGGAGGAGGTACCTGAGGAGGTTCCCCCGCGCAGGTCCACTCGTCGCAGGACAGCGGTGCCACCCCGGCCCGACGTCCCACTGCGGGGAGCACGTGCTCCGTCGAGGCGTGCGCCCCCGCCGATCCTACGACTGGACCTCCGGACAGCCACCTGTTCTCAGATCCAGACGCTCAGGCTCGTCCCAGTTGAGCAGTGGTTCCCGAGGGAGAGACAGCAGCAGGCAGGACCAGCGTTCTATACAGTGCTACAGGAGGACTTTTACCAGGGCTACAGGAATGTCGGTATCTCCTTACGTCCTCAGCGTGTTTGTCCTCTGGAGGCCTTAGTCACAGCAGCTGGAGAGCAGTTTCGCCCCATTCTCACCGACCTACCTGGTCTAGCGGACCTTCTGGGGCGGTCTGGCTCCTATATTGAGGACTGGGTATTTCAGTTTTACTCCTCACTTTGGGTGCACCCAGACAGGGAGACTATCGAGTTCGCATTTGAGGGGGAGCACTACAGACTGTTCTTGTCGGAGATCCGGGCTTGGTTTGGACTGCGACACTCTCAGACCCGGATTCACGACCTGTGCTACGACCGGACCGAGCCACCCCGCCGCCCTCACGGTGGTGCCCAACCGTCCACTGACTTGGTCCGCCCTTGCTTCACTGAGCCGTTCGGTGAGGGTTCGAGTCGCACGCCTAGGGATCTCACCCCTACGACTCGGATCCTCAACGCGGTCCTTCGGCGGACCTTGCTTCCCAGGGTGGGCTTCGGAGAGGGTCTTTCTAGGCTGCAGCTGTGGTTACTCGCTTATTTGGTCAGACAGCAGGACTTTGACGTTTGGGACGTCGTTCTGTGTGAGATGGAGGATACTGTTGCAGAGGGCATCAAGGCCCGCAGGCAGCTACCCTATGCCCATTGGATCTCCTATATTCTATGAAAGGTAGCTGCTACTACAGGCTCTCACCCCAGTCAGTCGCTCACTGGGTCTGCGACCGTGTTCCCCGAGTACAACATGAGTCAGCTGTTGGGACACGGCCGGGATCACAGGCAGCAGCAGGAGGAGGATGCTCCGACCAGCTCACGCCAGAGGCCTGAGGTCCCAGAGTCAGCTCAGGAGCAGGACGAGGCCATCTAGGCCCTCGCAGAGCAGGAGCTAGCCGAGCTCGAGGGTGGTGACACGTTCGTCGCAGAGGACCCCACCGATAGCTCTGACGAGGATTACCAGCTCCCACCCCGCTACCAGCCTAGAGCTCACGACACTGAGGCCGGGACGTCCAACACCTCCGATCCCGCACTCCTTGCTATACTCGCACGGATGGAGGAGCAGCAGAGGACCGTTACCCAGGACGTTCAGCGGTTAGCCTAGGAGCAGCAGCGTCTGGCACAGCAGCAGGCTCAGGAGCGTTCAGACGCCCTGCAGCGTCAGATGATGGCCCTTCAGCAGCAGACACTCAGTTTCATGGAGCGACTTGCCAGCGGTCCTCCTCAGTGGCAGTGGCAGCAGCCCCCTCCTCAGCAACAGCTTCAGTGGCAGTCACCAGTCCCTCCACAGCAGTTTGGCAGCCGCTGCCGTTTCCGCAGAGCTCCTCCCAGTTCACTACTTTCACCACGCCGCCTAGCGGAGCCCCAGTTTTCAGTCCTTTGCGCACTGGTTTCACGCCCCGTCCGACAGAGTCTCTGTTCGCGACGACCACCACGGTGACGCGGGACTTGTCTGCCAGTTTTAGTGAGCTCACTGGGTTTCCTACGCCCGATCTTCAGGACCTCGTTCAGACACCGACAGCTCCAGTGACCTCCACTACTGAGACTCTTCCGAGTTCTGTGGCGTCCTCTGAGCAGACAGAGCCAGTCCAGTCTGAGACTACCACGACAGCGCAGCCTGAGCTATCCACGATTCCCGAGCTTCCGCACTCCAAGGCTCAGGCGGCTACAGCTACATAGACTATGACTGAGACAGTGACAGAGTCAGAGCAGCCCGAGCAGGCAGAGCAGTCCGTGTCGGAGCCGACCCAGACCGCTTCTCAGCAGCTTCCAGCTTCACAGGGTCAGCAAGCTACCGGCGTGTCTTCGTCCGACTCCGAGGAGTACCTCAGCGCACTCCGGAGACGGCCCCTGACTCGTCTGCACCACCTCCGCCCTCCGACGCTTAGTTTGGCGCTTGATGCCAAAGGGGGAGAGTGGATGAGTATAGCGATAGGGGGAGCGATGTGAGAGGGATTTGACTTCTTATGTTGTGTTACATTCACATACACTCTTTACTTATTGCATCTTTTGGCACTTTGTTTGTGATATACTTGTGCTATGGACCGTGTGACATGTTTGTGCTCACTATGTTATATTATATGACATGTCATTTCGTTTCGCTCATTACTTGCGCTTAATTCTCACTTTGTTATGTATATGAGCTCTTTTTCTCTTGCACTTGCTATTCACTCTAACTTGTTGAGTGCAGGATGATGACATGATATGTATGAGCTTGCCCCTAACCATTTTCTCTTATCCATTGCAAGTTCATCCATGTCAAGATTTAAAAACCTCTTCTCTCTATACTCGATCTCGTGTTGTCATCAATCACCAAAAAGGGGGAGATTGAACGCATCTTGGCCCCTAGTGGTTTCGGTGATTGGATGAAACACAAGATTACTGTGACTAATGTGTGTTTTGCAGAAACATGATTGAGTTAGGTCACGGTAATGGCGACGATACGGGCATATGGAGTTCATGCCCCCTGGCGATGGATATCGTTTCGGTTTTCAAAGGACGGACGACGAAGACGGTGGTAGACTAGGCTAAGTGTCATATGGTGTTGGAGGACACTTAGGTAGTCTTAGGTCTTTGTTTTTTTCCTTTGGCTGTACTATAAAGGGGAGCGTGAATCAGTAGCTTGACCTAGATGAGTCTATTGAGGTAGGTGTGGTGCACACTTGTTATTTCATAGCCCTAGGTAGCTCAGAGAGATGCCTTAAGTCGAGAGGATCAAAAGTCGTTTAGGCCACGTCGCGATCCGAGTTTGTTTTGGCCTTGTAATAGGCATCAGATTCTGTTCAGGTGGGGCATCGGAGGCACCGATGCTCCATCGGATGCTGGCCAGGTGGGCATCGGAGGCTCTGATGCCCACCCCGACTAGGGTTTAGTCTGGTGCATGGCATCGGAGGCTCCGGTGTTGCCACATCGGACGCTCCCGTGCCACTATTCACTTGCGAGTGAACTGTTGGTGGCATCGGACGCTGGCATCGGATGCTGAGGGCCAGCATCTGATGGCCATGCAGAGAGGTTTCAGAGAGGTCAAAATGGCATCGGATGTGTCCGATGCAGGGGCATCGGACGCTGCCCAGCATCCGATGCTCCTTTAACAGGTCTGACAAGAGGATACAGTCGACCGTTGGTCGAGGTCATCGGCGCGTCCGATGCCTAGCATCGGAGCGTCCGATGCCCCCGCAGATACCCTGTCTTGTGCTGTTTTTGGATGGCCGGTTGGGGGAGTATTTATACTCCTTCCCTCCATCCATTTGAGTGTTCTTGCCACTTCCATCTGCTGAGAGACACATTGTGAGTGTGAGATAGTGCAAGAGCCCTAGTAAGGTTGAGTGATTTGCTAATTGTGAGAATTAGACACCTCCTAGTGAGAATTGAGTAGCAAGTGTGCATCCATCCATCTCTTTGGCCTTGTGTTGGTCAAGTGAGAGTTCTAGCTTGTTACTCTTGGTGATCGACATCACCTAGACGGCTTGGTGGCGATCGTGAAGCTTGGAGAGCATCCAGTGGCATTGTGGATGACCCAAGCAAGCTTGTGACCGGTAGCGAGCGATTCACCGGGCCGGAGCGGCGAAGAATCAGCTCGTAGTGAGCACTTGATCCTTGTGCGGATCAAGGGGGAGAAATACCCTTGTGCGGGTGCTCCAACGAGGACTAGGGGGGTGTGCTGACACCTCGATACCTCGGCAAAAAGATCGCCGTGTCATCTCTACTCTCTTTACTACGCATTTACCTTTGAGCAATTCAATTCCGCATTTACTTGTTGTTCTTTCATAAGTTGAATTGCCATGCTAGAGTAGAAATGGTTTAGCGATAGTCTTTTGTGCGGTTGATTCTAGTCAAACACACTTCCAGGCACTAGGGGGTTAATTGGGGCTTGATAGGTTTTAATTCTTGCAAGAAGTTTTAGAAAAGCCCAATTCACCCCCCTCTTAGGCATCTTGATCCTTTCACAACCAGCAGTAACAATGGGATGAAGTCTACAAGTTCTAATTCTGGCAACAATCCTACTTGCAAAACTGTGAACAGTTATGAGATCTTGGAAGACCCCCTAGATCAAGAGTTTGTATTGAAGGAACTTATGAATAAGGTCAATATACAACTGTTAACAGCCAACATGGGAATTGGGAGTGTGAGTGAAAACCAGGACAATACTAATACTGAGCTGGGGACTGATAAATCAGCTAGTACAGAGGAAAAGGTTATTTCTGAGCATGAGCTCTCTAGTATGTTTAAGGGTGATGATGGGAACCTGTTTACAAAAGGGGAATGTTCTGGGGTGTCTAATGGGACAGAGGAATGGACTACTCCTGATTTGCTATTTAAATCAAATGCTGAATAGCTGTTGGTGGGTAATGAATTTCATACTCTTTTCACTGAGGAATCAGACCATTCCAGGTGGGAAGAATTTAGAAACCTTGCTAAGAAGGAAGTAGATAATGAGGAATGCTCCCATCTGTTAAAGGAAATGGAATTGCAAGACTCTGATGAAGATGAAGAGGAGAGGCATGAGATGCTGACCAGAGAGGAGCTGGATCAACAACAGATGGAGGCCATGCATGAGAAGAAGAAAAAAGGCCAGTTCAATGGGGGCCGATTCCTAGGATGCCAAGGCCACGAAGATATCCTGAAGATGGAAAAACAATTTTGCAGAGAGTTGTGGGATTGAAAGAGTCCAGAAATTTGTTCAAAGGTACTAAACCTCTCTTGCCTGATGCTTTTAAAAGCAGTAAGGGTCTTATTGATAAAGCTAATATGGTTAATATTTCCTTGAGTACTAATTAAGATGATATTTGGCATAATGTAGATTTAATTAGAACAAAGGATCTACAAAGTAGGACTGATTTTATTGAAAAAAACCCAGAGGTTTGTCTTCCAGCTGACCTAGATGTAGATTTAAATATAGATGAGTTCCCTATTTTGCCAACTAAACCCAGTTTGGTAGAAACCACTCCTTTGAAGGAGTTATCTGAACATTTAACAGAATCATGGGCAAGTGTAGCTAGTAAAGGTCTTAAACCTGTTTATAAAAAAAATGTTTCTAATGATAGGTGCAATATGGAATATTAGGGGCCTCAATAAAAGAGGCAAAATGCAATGCATTACTGATTTTATTATGGAAAATAAGCTTGACTTTGTTGGTTTTCAAGAAACAAAGAAAGAAACCTTTATGGCTGCTGTTCTAAGTAGTGTGCAGAAAGATTTTATTTGGCATGACCTTCCTGCAACTGGTACTGCAGGAGGGGTTCTAGTAGGCCTTAATAGTAGGAAATTTGAGGCTTTAGCCTGGAGAAATACCAATTCTTGTATTTCGGTGATGGTGAAAAATCTGTCTGTTAAGTTCATCTGGAGATTTGTGTGTGTGTATGGTTCCCCATATGAGGAGGAGAAAACTGAATTTATTCAGGAATTACATGAGGTTACTGATAATTGGTCTGGACCAACCTTATTTGGGGGAGATTTTAATCTGGTAGTGAACTCGAAGGAGAAAAATAATGGTATCATCAACAAGAAATGGGTGGACCTTTTCATAGATTGGGCTAACCAACATGGTTTGATTGAGCTTAAAAATTCTTCTAGATCTTTTACTTGGACTAACAATCAAGCTCTCCCTATCATGGCTGCTATAGACAATTTTTTGTAACAGCAGTTTTGAACAACAATATCCTCTAGCTTATGTGATTTCTAAAACTAGAGCAGGTAGTGATCATGTTCCTTTAGTCATTAACCTTGAAGTTGGAGAGGAAAGGAAGTCTACTCTTTTTAGATTTGAAAAATGATGGTTAACTCACCCAGATTTTAGAAACCTAGTGATTAAAACTTGGCACACAGAGTGTTCTTGCTCTACAGCTATTGATGTTTGGCAATTCAAGATTAAGCTTCTTAGGAACAAGGTGAAAGGGTGGGCTAAGAACATCAATGCTGAAATTAAAAAACATAAGAATGCTCTCCTTCAGGAGTATGAGCTTTTAGATCTGAAATACGAGACAGGTGATGTGTTACCAGACCAAAAAGAAAGAATGGAGATGATTCTAACTGAATTAGATGGTATTTGGATTATGGAGGAAATGAAAGCAAGACAGAGATCTAGGGATAGAATTATTAAGGAGGGAGATAGAAACACTGCATATTTCCAAGCCTTAGCAAACCAAAGAAACAGGAAAAAAAGGATTACCTGTCTTGAGACATAGGATGGGTTAGTGGAGAACACTGATTTAATGCTAGGATATGTTGTGGATTTCTATAATGGTTTATTTGGTTTTGAATCCACTAATGGAGTATGTTTAGATGAGGAGTTTTGGAAGGAAGAAGACAAATTGACTATTGAAGAAAATGAAGCTTTAGAAGCCCCTTTCTCTGAGGAGGAAGTTAGAAAGGCAAATTTTTAGTCTTATTCTGAGGGTGCTCCGGGACCTGATGGTTTTCCTTTCTTTTTTATCAATATTTCTGGGATTTAGTAAAAGATGACTTTATGGGGTTAGTTAAGGATTTTGAATCTGGCAATCTAAATTTAGAAAGACTGAATTATGCTATTATCACCCTGATCCCGAAAGAACCTGAGGCTATACTCCTTAAAAAGTTTAGACCCATTAGCCTCCTTAATTGTAGTTTTAAGATTTTTGGAAAGGTGATTAATAACCGACTGGTTGGAATAGCAGATAGACTTATCTCGAAAAAACAGACAACTTTTATTAAAGGAAGATTTATCCTTGAAAGTGTAGTAACTGCACATGAAATAATTCATGATGTCAAAAAGAACAAGGAAAGTGGAGTTATATTAAAGTTAGACTATGAGAAGGCCTACGATAGAGTTAGTTGGTCCTTTTTGGAGAACATGCTTGAGTCGAGAGGCTTTGGGTCAAGATGGGTCAGTTGGGTGATGAAATTAGTTAGAGGAGGTTCTCTTTGTGTGAGGATTAATGAGGAAAATAGTAGTTATTTTAAACCAGGTAAAGGCTTGAGGCAGGGAGATCCTCTATCCCCTCTCCTCTTTAATTTGGTAGCTGATATCTTTACTAGAATGCTGATTAAGGCAGCTAGCTGTAATTTGATTTCTGGGCTTATGCCAAATGTGGTGGAAGGAGGTGTGGTGAGTCTGCAATATGCAGATGACACTTTGCTTTTTTTAGAAGATGATATAGAAAAGGCCAATAACTTGAAATGGTTACTTCTCTGTTATGAGCAGATGACTGGGATGAGGATCAATTTTGATAAAAGTGATCTGTTATCTATTGGTATTGATGAGGATAGGATTAATGAGTATGCTAAATTTTTTTGCTGCAAGAAAGGGGATTTTCCCATCAAATATTTAGGCGCGCCTCTTCATTTCTCAAAGCTGAGAAAGGAGGATTTGTAGCCAATAGTTGATAAAAATCATCAAACGAATTGCTGGATGGAAAGGGAGGCTTCTCTCCTATGCTGGTAGGTTGACACTTCTAAAAGCTTGTCTGGCCAGTATTCCAATTTATCTTATGTCAATTATTAAATTTTCTAAATGGGCGATTTCAATGATCAATTCTCAAATGTCTCATTTCCTTTGGAACAATACCGAAGATAATCATAAATATCATTTAGCTCATTGGCAGTTAGTAGCTCAAAAGAAAGATCTTGGGGGTTTTAGGATTCCTGATTTGAGAAATCTGAATATTTCTTTACTAAGCTCATGGATCTTTAGATACAATCTGCATTCTGAGTCCCTGTGGACTAAGATTGTTGATTATAAGTATAATACCAATTATCCTAATATTCTATGTGCTAATGATATAATGGCCCCTCCTTTTTGGAAAGGTGTTATGTGGGCTTTACAAGCAGCAAAAATGGGTATCAAATGATTGGTGGGAAATGGGAGGAAAATTAGGTTTTGGGAAGATAATTGGTTTGGTAATTCGAGTTTGGCTATACAATTCTGGCCTCTATATATTATCAATGAGCAGCAAGTGAAGACAATTAGTCAGGTTTGGGATGGGCATACTTTGAAACTTTCTTTTAGACGTTTAGTCTCTGATAGACTTATGAACATGTGGTACGAGTTGTTGAACATAGCTGAGAGTCTTACCTTTCAGGAGGAAGAAGACCAAATTATCTAGAACTTTAGTTCTAATGGACAATTTTCAGTCCAATCTTTATATGCAGTGATAAGTCATAGAGGTGTGCGACCGGTTTATGTTCACATGGTGTGGAAGTTAAAAATTCCACCAAGGGTACAAATCTTTCTCTGGTTGTTAACAAAAAATAAACTTTTGACCAGAGACAATCTAGCTAAGAGGAGAGAAGTTTCTGATAAGACTTGCGTCTTTTGTAGTGAGTTCGAGTCTGTGAACCATTTGTTCTTTCAATGTTGTGTGGCTCGAAGATTGTGGACGCTGGTAGCAAAGTTCTTGGGCCTAAGAGGAAGTTGGGATTTTGAGTTTGTTGCAACTATGTGGATTGCAAATAAGAAACATTTATGTGCTAATATCGTTACATCTGTTGTTCTATGGCTGTGTTTTCAGGGACTGGTATGGACAGGAGAGATGGCAGTTATGTGGTGGATTGTCAAGACATTACAAAGATGGAAACCGATGTTCAGTCCAGAAGTGGAGCCAGTGATAAATCAGGTCATCAAACAAATGGAAGCCAGAGCAAAACAACCTTTAGCCCTATGCTGGAATGGGGATCTTCAATCAGGACCGGAGCTGTCGGTTTCTCAGTTCTTGGAGTCGGATTACATCGCTGCGGGTCGGGAGATGAGATCTGAGATGTAGTTTGGTTTCCGTGGTGTGTTCTGTGATCTGCTATGTCGAACTTAGACTTTGTTCGTTTCTCATGTAATGGTGGTGTCTAAACACCGAATTTTTGGTTACAGAACGTTGTGGTTTGTTCGCTTTATGGAAATAAAGCAGGAAAACCTTTTGTCTAAAAAAAACTATTTATGAATGGTGCTTAGATCTGAATAGTTATTAGAGAAAAGAAGGCATTTTTAATCGTTTCTTACTCTGCTGCCGTTTGCATTGCATGCCCTAGTTTTTGTTTAAACAGGATACATCAAAAAATAAAAATAAAAAATTTACATGAAGTGTCTTGTACTTCAGTATAGCTGGCATGAGTAGGCGAAACATCCCCCCCCCCCCCCCCCCCTCTAGGACCAGTTCTTCCTGTAGTTTGATGTTATTAGGTCAAATTGTGGTCAGCTACGGCCAAATTGTGGTGGTCCATAACTCAATATACTGACATTCAAACTTGAAAACACGAACCTACCAACTATAACGTAGTATGTTTTCTGAAAGCAGCCACTGGCACTTTATTTCAGAATCATTTCCCTCTATCTTTTTGGGGCGGTTTGTAACGTTCTTCTTTGGTGTAACTAACTGGTAGGCCATGGTACTGATGTGATGTGGTGGTGTCTCCGCCGCCTAATGTGGCACGCAAATCTGGATGGTGGTCACTGGATACATATAAAAGGCTCTGGATGATGGTTTTCATGCTTGTCATGGAATACTTTTTAAGTGCTAACCTAGGCAAACAGTGACAAAGACTAGATGATAAGCCTATAACAATATATAATCTTATATTCAAGCCTTCCAAGTGAAGGATGTCTTTTCTCTAGCACTTATATTATTGGGTCCAACAGCTCAAAGATTTTTAAACAAGATAACTAGTATAGATCTTAGCAGTCAGCAGAACCCATGTAGTTTGGGCTCCCAAAATAGTTACCTTAGGCCTTGTTCGCTTCCGTCGAATTGGAATAGAGTCCGAAATTATTGTAGACCGGAAATTAGTAAACTAAAGGGATTCACTTGATTCGGTTGTTTTCGTTCGTGACATCAAAAGGTGAGGAACAAATCCGGGTCTTAGAGCATAAGAAATGAATTAAATTCAAACCGGGTGATACCAATCCATCTGAAACCAAACTTCAACCGAACGACTATTTTGTTATGGACCAGATTTAAAACCGGATGAGATCAATCCGACCGGAATGACTCCATTCCGATGGAACCAAAGGCCTTAGGCGGAGGCTGCAATAAGCAAAAGGACAAAATAGAACATCCTCCCGAGATCCTCTGCAGCTTTTCTTTTTAAAAAAATCAAACTCCGTTTGATCGACTAAAGTTTAAAGTTTTAAGACCAACCGCACCGGGAGACGCTACCTCGTCCGGCAAATGAATTTGGCGTAGAAATCACTTGCAGTGGCACCCGCTAAACCATGCACTATACATTTCCGTCCGTTAAATTTCGCGTCATACAGGGCATCCGCTATACCTATACGGTGCGGGCGCGGTACTGTAGTAGTGGCCCTCACCTAATTCCATTTAAAAAAGGCTATATCTCATAAACCAAAAACTCAAATTAAATTCCGATTGCGCCATTATATTCGTTGCAATTAATTCTTCAAAACTAGATCTTTCATGGATATATTTAGATAAAGTAACAAGTGGGCCCACAATGGATAGAGGATGATATAGAGGATGGATGAATGCGGGAGAAATAAGTATAGATGAGAGAATCTTGATGACCAGACAACATAGAGGATGAAAATAGAGGAACGTGAGTGTGGATAGTCTAAATCACTTTAGCTTCACTTGTGTGGAATAAACTAATGGTCTTTTTATGAGGTTAATTAACTAAACTTAGACATCACTTAGGAAGTTTCAAGAGTTAAAAGTGGGGTAAAGTTTAATGACATGACATCTATGAAGAGTCCTACTTATATATGACCGACGGTATATACATCAGAAATTACGAGAAATAATAAGAGAGTAGTATACGTACGTAGAATAAAAGATTATAAAAAGAAAACTCTTTCTTCGCCAGTGCCCCACGTAAACTAACGAATCAGATTCCGTTCCAACACTAGCAGGCCGCAGCTCGCGACGGGTCTCTCGCCGGCGACGACGCATCCGCTCCGTCCCCGGTCGGAGTGCAACGCGCAGCAGTCCCGACAGGAGAGACGGGACGAACCGGTAAGCCCCCAGTCCGTACGTGCCGCGCGTACGACTTGCCCTTGGGGCGGGCCGCGGGCGGCCTTGGCCGTTGAGGGGTGCTCGAAGAACCCCGACCGAGTGACCGCTCGCGGGGTGCTGGACTGAGGGCGTCTAGCTCACTCCTTGCTAGCATGGGCGTTCGGTTAACCAAAATCAATCGGTTTGGTTCTTCGATTTTTGTAAATTCAGTTGTCTAAAAATAAGAATCAATTGGTTCTTCTCAATTTTTAGAACCGGGCAAAATCGGTTTCGATTAGTTCGGTTCGGAACCGAAACCAAAAATTTACTCAAGTAGTAAAAAATAATAGAAAAATAGAGGATTTTTCTTTAAAAAAAGCACAATACCAAAATTTTTAAAAGTGAGGCCGATAGGGCTACGAGGGGGTGTTATCCACCTTTTATATCTAGGGTTAAAGTGGTATTAGGTCTAGGTTACAAGGTTTATTGGGTTTGCTTCTGAAATTTGGTTTTGTTCGGTTACATCGGTTAACCGAGGCAGGGAACCAAATTAACTTGATTAAATTCAGTTCCTGAGAAGTGGGAACCGAATATAGAACCAAAATTTTTGGTTTCGATTATTTCGGTTTTGGTTCCGATTATTTCGGTTCGGTTCTCGATTATTTTTACTCATGGTCGTAACAACTAGCTACTCTCTCAGTGCAGCTAGTTACTCATTCCGTTCAACAAAACATATAACATAGTGTCACATTTTAGTATCCTATAAGTGTGTCCATAACTTTTAGCTAGTTACTTGACATATAATTTTATGGACAGATAGAGTACATGGTTAGTACATTGTGGATACTATTACAGCATCTTTAAGTATTTTCTATATTTGACTTGACAAATCTTGTGTTTTGTCCGCTAATAAAAAATATACTAAGTAAAAATAGACGCATAGGCAAGTGGCGGATGCAGAACATGATCAAAGGAGGGGCTGATCTCTTCTTCTTCCTCTATTTCTTCATTTTTTTCTTCTTCTCTCCACCAATTTTTTCATAATTATCCATAATTTTTCATTGACGTACCAGCTGTAGGGGGGCTGGAGCCCACCCAGCCCCCCCCCCCCCCCCCCCCACCCCCCACCCGCTAGATCCGCCCCTGCCTGCACAAGCGGTGTGCTCTCGTGGAACATTCTTTTAGGCAAAGGGTCGTCTTCTCTTGACATTCGGGTACTGTAGTATCTTGGAGTTCTCGTCTGGCGCAAGCGTGATTCTCTTGCCTCCCGTTACGTGCTGCACGCTATGCCAGGGACTTTGACTTCCTGCAAAGTCTACAAAAACTGGTAGTATCTGCCGAGTGACTATCGAGACAGTCAGACAGACTAGTGAAATCTGGCGTAACCACAGTGTTTGTTTGACACTGTCGAGACAGATTAGTGAATTCGAGGGGCAGCCACCCACCATTCAAACCCCTAGCTTATTGGTATGTGCAATAATAATGTGCTGGAATGGCCGTGTGCAATAATGTATTGCACCGGTCTGTAGTACTGTACCAGGAGTTAAAGGCTTAAAGCTAATGCTAATCTGACGAGCAAAGCTGATGGCTGCTACTGCATACTGCTGCTGTATCAAAGCCCCCGTCCGGGTTCAGCCTTCCGGGTGGGCCAAAGTGCGCATCGATCATTTCGGCCCGTTGCTTGCGGTTCCTTAGCACTCGCTCCTTGCTTGGAGCACAAGTGATGAGTCGCTATTAGTGTAGTGCAGTAATCAGTAAGCTATCGAGTCCATGTATAGATTTTGATTTTTGAAGATGGTTGTTGCAAGATACGAAGTACAATATTGTCACGTACCTGCTCATGGGCCGGTCTCTTGGGCCATTCAAGTATACGACGGAGTATGCACTGGGCTTGCTTTGGCCCACAAAGCTTGCAACCTGAAGTACAAAAAGAACTGAGCAGCAAAGATGAAGTTGTCGAAAGACCAGTTGGAAATTCCGGCGGCGGCGAGCTTTGGCTCGAGGCGAGCTCTGCTCGAGTTTATCCCCTCTACTCCTCTTTCTTCCTCCTCCCATCTACCAATCCTCTTGTACCCAGTAAACAGTGGATCATTGTAATCTAGTTGAGTGAAGCAAGGATTTAGGTTTGTACCAATCCTCTTGTCTTGGTTGTTGCTGGCTTTGATGGTGGCGAGCTGCGGCTCGAGTTCACCGGCGGCAACCATCGCCACCGTATTTTGTATTTCTACCTATACTATCCTAATACTACATACTCCGTGAGATTAGTATCGTAACATCTGGTATCAGATTTCAACTCGATCCAGGGAGCCACACCACCGATTCGTGCGATCACCATGACGACGGAGGAGATGCTTGCTAAGATTATAGCGAAGCTAGACGAGACGAATGCTCTGTTGCGCAGCACCGTTGAGCAACCGATACCTTCATCGGCTCCCTCGACCTCCAAATTCCCCGCCGACACCAAGGAACGAGAGGCCAGTACCTCCACGATGTCGACCAAGCCGGCGACGACCTCCTTGCCGTCGCTCATCCCTTCACCGACCTTAGCACCGCCGCAGGACGCAGATCTCGGTTTCCAGACGGGCTCCGGCATCACCGAGCTCTCCTACATCGACCACACGCTCCATGACCCGCCCGTCTCCACCGACGACGACCTCGGCAACCTCGGCAAGTTCCACATCTATGGCCGCACGGGCTGGATCGGGGGTCGGTTGGACGACATCTGTGCCGCGCGCGGAATCCCCTTCACCCATGGTGCTAGCAAGCCGGAGAATCGTGCCTTCCCCGAGACCGACATCGCCGTCAAGTCTCTCGCGCTCCATCGACCTGTGGTCTACATCGCCTCCTCTCAGGTTGCTGCAGCAACGCACCGCACCAACAACGACCTCGGCGACTGTCTCCTGGCCTCCGACGCCTTGTGGCCACCGACGACATCCTCGCCGAGGCGGCCGCACTGCTGGCCAATGCGTCCGTATCCACCTTCCTCGGCATCAGTCACCATCATGCTTGTCGAGCTCCAGGATGTCCTTCGTGCCACCCCCATTGGAAGCACTGAGTTCCTCTCTGCGATGCATACCAAGTGTTCGATGGAAGGTCCTTGCAGCGACGAGGTAACAACTCTCAGCCTGTGTGCCTTCTCCATGACTGTTGTTGCTATCAAGGGTACACTTTATCATGAGGAGAATACATCTGAGATGCTAAGGATCCTATTGCTGTTAGAATTTGTGAAACTGCTGTCATTCGGTACCCTGGGAATGTCAATACTTGGAGTCATTAAGGACTGGCAGGAACAGCCGTGGCCACCTCCTATGTTAGTGGAGATTTTGGGCAGTCAGGTTGAGGGTAGTATCATCAAGCTACGACCAACACCTTGGCCTTCTTTCAGTTATAGCTGCTATCAAATTGAAGTGGGATCCAAAGAACAATGGGCAACAGTTGGTTATGTTTCTTTTGATGTTGGGTTGTACTACAGTAATGGGAAAATGGTATGGTATTACTGTCTTCGGTTTGTACTTGAACCAGTCTTGCTCAACGGCCCAGTGGTGCCAGATGGAGAGTTTGACTTGCATCAGTTACTCCACGGAAGTGTACTCCAGGTTGTTCTTATTCTACCACTTTCAATTATTTGCCATGGAGTTGTGCAGTGGGACCACATCACAGTTCTCTGGCATGACAATACTGAGAAGCCACATATGTACAATAGCTGCATTATTCTATTTGATCCTGGCATCACATTCCTACATGCAGGCAATATCCTGATCACAAGCTTGCATCTGATTGTACTGCTATATCCATGGATATTACTCAATTGCAACATGTTGTTGCTGCACGTAGGTGTCAGTTCTTTGCTTTATATGCTAGTAAGAAGGCTTATGGAGAGGTGTTCTCATGGGATATTTTGGGACTATGAGATACTATGGGACATTGATGACCTACAGGCTCCAATGGGAGAGATGTCATATTTAGCAACTGGGGTCACTGGTTTGGATCCACCAGAAGCTGTTATTATTGGGAAAGATAACAGTTCCAAGTTTTGTTTGTCAAGGCTAGTGTTGCTGATGTTTATTGATGAGCACTTTGAAGACTCTTGCTACCAAGTCTCTGTTACGCTACTCCTGGGTTCAGTCACAGTGAAATTGTCATGTATCAAATCTCTCTCGTTGTTCATGGCTTGGGTATTGGCTGATGTTGAGCAGAACCAAGGAGATGCAAGCGATAAGAAATTTACATGTCACATACTTATGTGTAGGGAACACAAATTTGAGTTGTTTCAAATTGAAGAGCAAAATAATGCATATCAGTGTGCCATGGAAAGCAACAATGTTGGGTTATTGATGCAACAGTCATGGCCATCATCAGCTATACATGAACCTTGGCCACCATCTGTTAGTGACATGATTGTTGGCAGTCAAGAAGAAATACAACCTCGAACTTGTCTTGTCAACAACAATCAAACTGATATTACTGTGCCATTAAAGGTTTTCCTGTGCTGGCCATTTTTGATTGGCTGTTTTTGTACTGGACAGTGGAGGTTTCATAGAGTTAGGATCAGTGATGAAGTTGAAGCTTTCATAATTCTAAGGAATTATTTGGTGGGCACTCAGTTTTACTCTCTAACTCTGAAAACAAAATCAGCGGTGTTTCAGGTGATGGTTTCAGGCTGGCGAAATGATCAAGTATTAAGCAGCAAGCTAAATGCTCATGCCAAAGAAGTGCAGAGTGGACAATGCAAAGGGTTTCCATGTTCGACAACCCGAGGTGAAGCAATTATTGTTATTGTCAGTCTTGATTCAGAGCTGCACCAAATGAATTGGGATCCAGATCATTCAGAGTTTACTAAGTCGGCTTGGGGACAAGCCGAATTTTTAGGAGGGGAGAATGTCACATACCTGCTCATGGGCCGGTCTCTTGGGCCATTCAAGTATACGACGGAGTATGCACTGGGCTTGCTTTGGCCCACAAAGCTTGCAACCTGAAGTACAAAAGGAACTGAGCAGCAAAGATGAAGTTGTCGAAGGACCAGTTGGAAATTCCGGCGGCGGCGAGCTTTGGCTCGAGGCGAGCTCTGCTCGAGTTTATCCCCTCTACTCCTCTTTCTTCCTCCTCCCATCTACCAATCCTCTTGTACCCAGTAAACAGTGGATCATTGTAATCTAGTTGAGTGAAGCAAGGATTTAGGTTCGTAACATATATCCTGACTACTTGTTGCTCTTGAATTCATAATCCTAGAAAAAAAAAACAGTTGCTCTTGTGGGGACTGGGCAGCGTGCCTACGTGCTGCGTGGGAGCGACGGCCGGACAGGGAAACGACACGGGCAGGATTTTCCATGCGCCGGCAAAAGGACCACACAGCCCTGCCCCTGCGGTCCTGCCGCGCGCGCGGTTACCGAGTCAAACCGCGGGCGCTTTGCCTGCCTGCCTGACGTTGCCGTTGCCGTTGCCGTTGCCGTTGCAGATGAGATGCGTCCGTCCTACCTATCCATTGCACGCAGCCTTTCTCCGGCTTCCGTCTTTGTCTCGGCTCTCGACTCTCGATCGGTGTTTTCAAACTCAGATTTTGAAAACCTTTGGCTCATTTCATTTGCCCGATGCATCAGCATCAGGCATCTCCATCTCAGCCGGATACAAAAATTGCTCTGCTTCTGCTTCTCCCTGTCGATACAAGCAAATCCCATGCAAGTACGTATGACGAAGAGGAGTTTGCACCTGCAGCGAGCTCGCTGCAGCAGGTCACTGGGCGCACTCCGTTGGCCGGGTATACTGCTCGATCGATCGAATTGACCGTTTGATCGATGGATCACGTTCAACGCCATTAAACAAACCCGGGAGTGCAGGACTTGTGTATAATACAATAACGAGGAATCACCAAGCAAACGGCCCTTTTGCCTCCTCGGAATTTCCGTGGCTTGCAGACACAGCAACCCCTCCACATGGGCCGCCACCTGCAAAGACAGCGTGCAACGGCAACACGTACTGTACGTATGTTGAGAGAGGGAGAGAGAGAGAGAGAGATTTTTTTTGAGACAAGAGAGAGATGGACAAGGAAAGAAAGAGGCAGTCCCAAGTCCCATGGATGGATCCATCCATACGTAGCGACGACGCATCTGCCAGGCGGTCCCGCCGGCGTAGCTGCCACGCCGGCGCCGACCAAACCCTGCTGCAGCCTCCACCCGTCAGCCGCACACCCCCCGCGGTCCTCGCTGTCCCCCTCCTCCTCTCCTCCACCCTCCCAAAGGGAGACGGGCCACGGGGGTGGTGGTGCGTGGTGGCCACTGTCCAGGCCGCCTGGTGGGGGAGAACGGAGAAGCGGAAGCCCACCAAGACAACTCAAAACCCAACGGTCACTCCTCCTCCCTCGCCCGTCTTGCCTTTCGCTTCTCTTCTTTTAAGCCTTTATTACCACTCTCACAGTCTCTTTCATCGCATCCCACTCGCTCCCACCCCACGAGGATCCAGCCTGCCCTCTCGCCGCACGCCACGAGCGTGGTCGCCGGCGTGCCTAGTCGGGGCCTGAGCCTCCGCTCTCCTCTCGTGCTAGCTCCCAGGAAAGACGAAGGACCATCCTCATAGAGACAGCAGCCATTACAGCCCACACAGCCAGAGCCAGGCATTCGTCGCTCGACGACCGGGCGGGCCGGGGGATGGCGAGAGGTAGTAGCAGCGCGGGCGCGGGCGAGGAGGAGGAGGCGGCGGCGAGCGAGGCGCTGACGGCGGACTCGGCCGACGACGAGGGGCGCCGCGGGAGCAGCTCCAGCGCCAGCTCCGAGGCCGCCTCCAGCGTCTCCTACGCCTACTCCCCGCCCGAAGACGAGTGGCACAAGGTGGCCATCAAGACCTGCGTGTCGGTGTCCGCCGACGCCGCGGTCGTCGCGGGCGCCGGGGCGGCTGACGACGGCGAGGCGGAGAAGGAAAAGCCCCCGCGCGGCGGCGTCGACGCGGCCGACAGGCACAGAGCCCCCTCAGGTACGTAAGTACAGTACAACCACGCGAATTTGGTCTTGGACTAGCTAGCAGCGGTCGCCGGTCGGTCGGTCTCACCGGGCTGCTGGTATTGGCAGAGATGGAGATGATGAAGGAGAGGTTCTCGAAGCTGCTGCTCGGCGAGGACATGTCCGGGAGCGGCAAGGGCGTCTGCACCGCGCTCGCCATCTCCAACGCCATCACCAACCTCTGCGGTACCCACATTGTTTTGGTTAGCTTTGCATTCATTGGTTGGTTGCAGGCTTTGCAGGCAGCCCGGCTGCATTGCATATTTGCATTGCTTGGACGACGGACGATTGCAATGGAGTTTTGACTTGCTCTTGCCGTTTGTGCGCACCCGTGTTTGCGCATTGCAGCGACGATGTTCGGCCAGCTCTGGAGGCTGGAGCCGCTGCTGCCGGAGAAGAAGGCCATGTGGCGGCGGGAGATGGACTGGCTGCTCTGCGTCAGCGACCACATCGTCGAGCTCGTGCCCACTTGGCAGACGTTCCCGGATGGTACAAGGCTCGAGGTAATTAATTAATTAAGTGACAATAGCAGCTACTATTGAGCACACTCTCAAATTAAGACAAGCAACAGTAGTAAATTTGTGTCTGTATCTAAAATGGTAGTACTAGTGAATTACGTGTAGAATTGATCACCATTGCCCGGCCGCCATGTTTTTTGTGGCATGGTAAAATCTTGTGTAGGAGACGTACATCATCAGTTTGCAGGATGCATGATTTCACGAACAAATTCATCTCTAAAAGAAACACTGATATAAATCTAGTAGCGTAGGAGACTAGGAGGACGTGTACCTGTGAAGTTTCTCATGAGCAATTGCAGCGTCCGGCGTCCTAGGCTCCTAGCCATGTGTGATTAAGCGCAAAATCTGTGGTGATTTGAATCTTCATGGTGCTGGATTGCAGCAAGGAGCCATTAAACATGCACAATTGAAGTATTAAAAAGGGACAGTTAAACGCGTGATGTCTGAGGTCCAAAGAGAGTAAAGAGCTTACCAAGAAAAGAGTAAAGAGCATATTAATGTGACGTCCGTTTTGGTCGGTCACTTGTGCATGTTTCATCAAACTTTGCCAATTCAAATGATCTGTCCATTCCTAGCTGTACTACAGATGCCTTGTAAAAGCAAAAAGAAGGAAAGAAAGATATGAACCAGTGTTCGCAATGATGCTAATCCTAGCATCTGTATAGCAATTTCTAGTTTGGGGGTGGGTGGATCCCAACTGGATTCTCTTGTTATAATCAGCTGAGATAACTTAAAGGTGATCCAAACACTCTAGATTATGGGTTAGATTATAATAATCCAACCGTCACCTTTAATCCTATAATAATCTCTCTCCAACCTATTTTCTTTTGTGATGGTTTATTTATACTTCAATACTACTACTAATAAACCTCTATAGTTCAGGGATTTAAACAGTCTAAATTATGATAATCCACAATTCAGATATTATGTCATTCATAATCCAGATTACTATAATCCAGTTGGAATACAAGCATACCTGTCACTTCAACGTTGCAATGTGCAGTTCTGCCTTTGAAGAATTATTATGGCAACAATGTTGATGCGAGCAGCAGCGTAAACTGATCGATACTTGTCGACTGCCAATTTTTCAGATCATGACAAGCAGGCCACGGTCTGATCTGTACATCAACCTGCCGGCACTTCGGAAGCTAGACAACATGCTCCTCGTGAGTTCAACATGCCCTCCTACTGTCCATATCCATAATTCTTCTGAAAAGACGAGGAACATTTCCGGCCCGGAGTGACTGACTGACAAGCCTCTGCTGCTTCCAGGAGATCCTGGAGGGATTCAGAGACGCTGAATTCTGGTACGTGGACCACCAGGGCATCTGCGCGCCGGACTGCGATGGCTCGGCGTCCTACCGGAGAACGTTCCACCGCCGCGACGACAAGTGGTGGCTCCCGGTGCCCCGCGTGCCCCACGGCGGCCTCTGCGAGGCCACGCGGCGGCAGGTCGAGCACCGGCGCGACTGCGCCAGCCAGATCCTCAAGGCCGCCATGGCCATCAACAGCAACGCCTTGGCCGAGATGGACGTGCCGGACTCCTACCTCGACTCGCTGCCAAAGGTGGTTCAGAGAGCTCAGCGATTAATTAATTATTATGACACGATGATGTCTGAACATTCTGTCCATCGTTCGAACACATATTATTACCTTGAAGCTGACACGATGCTTTGTTTGTCTGATTTGATCTGATCAACGTTTTGGACGTGCCGTCGTCAGAACGGGCGCGCGACGCTGGGCGACGTCATGTACCGGTACATCACCTCGGACCAGTTCTCCCCGGACTGCCTCCTCGACTGCCTCGACCTGTCGTCGGAGTACCAGGCGCTGGAGATCGCCAACCGCGTCGAGGCCTCCGTCTACGTGTGGCGCCGGCGGGGCGGCGCCGGGAAGCCGGCGAGCCGCGCGGGCGCCAAGTCGTCCTGGGGCATCGTGAAGGACATGATCATGGACACGGAGAAGAGAGACCTGCTCGCCGAGCGCGCGGAGGGGTTGCTGGTATCCCTGAAGCAGCGGTTCCCCGGGCTCACGCAGACCAGCTTGGACATGAGCAAGATTCAGTACAACAAGGTTCTTCGTTCGCGTCTTTCAGACTGCTTTCAGGATGAGATCAGTTCAGTTCAGCGAATGGCTGTCTGAACACCTATCTTTTGTTTCCCCTCTCTCATGCATGGTCTGTCTCTGTCTTCAGGACGTCGGGAAATCGATCCTCGAGAGCTACTCGAGGGTCCTGGAGAGCCTGGCATCCAACATCATCGCACGGATCGACGACCTGCTCGACGTCGACGAGCTGAGCAAGCATTCAGAGAGCGTTCCGTCCGCCGGCGCGGACGCGAGGACCGTCTGCAAGAGCAGCAGCAACACCAGCAACAGGCAGGTAAAGCAGGGCTGCACGGTGGTGCCCGCCTCGGGCACGCCGTACGCGACGGCGTACGCCACGCCGAGCTTCTCGCCGGCGCAGCTGTCGAGCCCGTCCAAGATCGGGAGGGCCCTGCTGGTCGACCGCCGGTCGCACCACGCCAATGGTGCCCCCGGAGCTAAGAGGACAGCGGCGTCCGCGGCTGGCGTGGAGGTCGTCAAGGGAATGGTGGTGGTCGGCACTGGCAGGGCCGTGTTCGATGTCCCGACGGCTGTCGCAGCAGAGATGTGAAGACGAGATGTGCTTTGTGCTGTGGCTTGTTTACTGTAGCATCCGAGAGCGGTTTCTCTTGTTGCCGTTCGCCGCCCTCCGCTTGTAAGTTGCACGGTGTCATGTATGTGTCTTCTTGCCTTCTTGGTATTGTGTGAGATATAGTTTTCCAAATGGGCCAGGCCCGGTGGGCCGGAACGGGCACGACCCTAAAAAGCACGACACTAGCCCGGCCCGGCCCGCTAGGGACCATGCTCGTGCCTGGCCCGGCCCGCAGTCGTGCCCGTGCCTGGGCCGCCTCCCCGGCCCATGGGCCAGCACGAGGCACGGCACGGATTTTGGTCTGGCCCGCTCCAGGCACGGCTTCCATGGATTGCAGCCGTTGGATCCCCGCTCATCGATTTGCAGCCGTTGGATTCGCGGCGTGGGGTGGGGGAGTATATAAAGGCGGCGTCGGCCAGACGACCGGCTCCCCCCGAAACCCTAAATCATTTTGCCCTCCTCTCCTCTCTCTCGGCTCTCGCTCTCTCTGCCTCTCCGTCTCCGCTCTCCTTCTCGCCGCCGCTCTCTCTGCCTCTCCGCCGCCGCTCTCTCTGCCCCTCTGTCTCCGCTCTCCTCTCTCTGGTTCTCGCTCTCTCTGCCTCTCCGCCGCCGCTCTCTCTGCCCCTCTGTCTCCGCTCTCCTCTCTCTGGTTCTCGCTCTCTCTGCCTCTCCGTCTCCACTTCGATGGCGTTGGACGACGAATCCGACGGGCGACGACGACCCGCCGCCGCCCGCACCTCTTCTTCTCGCCCTCCGGTATCTCCGGCGCTCCGAAGGAGCAGGTAAGAGCACTCATCTTCTTCTTCTGCTCTCCCTGTAGCAGCTCCGTAGCGAAAGATGTTTTCTCTTCCTGATCTTGTTGTTCTTCTTCTTTCCTCAGATCTGCTGATTCGCAGCTACTCCGAGCTCCGTCTTCATCGGCGGCGTCATTGAGGTGCCTGGGCCGGCACGGGCACTGGTGTGCCACCGTGCCTGCAGGCACGGCACGACACGATTTCGCCTTCATAGTGCCGTGCCTGGGCTGCCACTTAGGCACGGTGGCACTAATAGGCACGGCACGGTGGGCCGCCGTGCCGCATAGTGCCGTGCCTCGCCGTGCCGTGCCGACGTCGTGCCCGTGCCGTGCCGTGCCGGGCGGCCCGTTTGGAAAACTATAGTGTGAGAGAGTTTCTGTCAGAGTGTCAGATGTTCATCGGATCAAAGCACCGCGCCGTTGCAAAGACATACTGGATCGGTTGTCGGCTGTAGTAACCGGGCCCGATTTTGACCCGTTTAACAAAGCCCAATACATAACGCACGTCGAACGGACATAAAAAGCCTGTTTGACAGCCAGAACGGACATAGAAAGTTCACAACCGAGCCAATGCTAAGAACCCAAGTTCACCTCTGAGATCCGCTGGCCCAAGCCAATGGCTATGGGCCAAGGCCTCTTGAACCAGCTAAGAGTATTCACAATGTAGACTTTAACTAGAGTCCAAGTCTATTTATTACCTCGAAGATATCATAGACTTAAAGTCTAAATAAGATTTGAAGTCTTAGTTTTTTTTCTCTTCAATAAATACACTGTCACATCAGTAAAATACAATAAATAAGAGTGCAATAAATATGTTTAGACTCTATGATAGAGTTTGCATTGTGAGTGTCCTAAGGAAACCAAGTTAAGTAAACTGGTGTAAACTGGTTACTGGTTGTCGTGTGCGCCGCAATTTGTAGCAGTTAAGGTCCTGATTTGATGTTGCGATTTTGAGAAACTCTAGTATCAACAAACTTTAATTTTATAAGCAAAAGGCAAGCAAAACCGTTTAGAAAAAAGAGATCGAGAGTGAAGTTTTTAGAACTCTAAAAGACTATAGTTTTAATGATATCATGGTATTCAAAACTACAAAGTTTGTTGCATGTAAACACTTCATGGTACTCTAAAACTAAAGTATTTCACAAAACCATGGTATTTTTCTGAAACTCCAAAAATATTTTGTATCCAAACAGGACCTAAGTAAATTCTCACAGCCTCGCTAGTCGCCAAGAATACACAAGTCCTGTGGGAGCAGGGACGGAGGTACTTATTGGTGTTATATATGCATTTACTAACATATCCCTATACACTTATAAGTACTTGGTGTTATATATGCACTTACTATAACATATCCCTATACACTTATCCCGGCACAAGTCACAGGATGTTTGCTCGGGCGTGCGAGCCAAACACTTGTGTATACGGCATCCTGGCTCAGCAAGGCCAAATAGTGTTGGACAAGGAAACCAAACTGCCCCTAGATTGCTCAGCTTTGCCGGTGTCCGGAGTACGAGTAATAACAGTAGGGGCATAGATAGCACACTCCAAATCTTTCCGAAAGATAGAAGAAACAAGGATGCACACAGTACATGTAGGCATGTAGCAGGTGATCCTGCGAGCTGCGACTCTTTGGCAACTGCTTTTATCAAACTACTACAGGCTGACCTACCAGTCCATTAGTAAGTTCAGTACTGCACCTAAACCACAAGAACACACACGGGGGAAACATGAATACAAAAGGACACAGCCTACATCCACATCTGTCCAGGTGTGATGATGCATCTAAATACTGCCTCCACCGACCGGATGGATGTAGTCCCGACGCCAACTTCCAACTATTACTTTCGATCCATGCCTGACGGCAGTCTCGCATCAACAGTTCCAGCACTACAACAAACCAAGCTCAGCTCTACTCCTTTTTATTCCTGAAAAGCAAAAGGAGAATAGGATATGTGAATAAAATGATGTAGCCATTGAGAAAGCATTGCTGTAACAGGGGTAGCGGAATGCCAGGATTCAAGAAAGTGCAAGCTGTCATGGTAAGCTGTTCTAAACAGATTAAGTCCTATGTGTCACCGTTACCCTTAGTGCATATATACCTTCTAGGTAATGTATATGCAATCTTTACACACACTACAAGTCTACAACAACCCAACGTACTCAGGCTTTCAATTTTCTAGCAATGAAACATCTGATAAACTGTGCAAGTCCACAAAGGCTTTGAATGCTTTCGGCACTAATCATAGTCACAATCTCATATCATGATCACGATGAGGTAAAATGGCATAACATCGCATTATGACTTCTTATTAGGATCAATACCACTAAAGTGCTTTAAGAAAGTTCAAACTCTACTCTGCTACCGTTTTTCTTAAAAAGTAACACTTGCTAACATTTTAAGCTAACACTTGCAAGAACTGCAATACTCCTTGCCATGAATTGAACAATTAATCCACCAAGCTCTGCAAAGTACAGAAAAGTATGTTTGCTTCCGGACTAGTGGGGCTGTACGAGATGGTACTTTAGGCTAAGTTGTAAAGATTGGTGGTGATGTAACCTGTTCTAAGGTGCTAAGATAAACTTTCTACTAGTACTTAATTAAAGGTTACACTTCGTGATAAGTGGATAGTTTTATCTTACAGCCATCGTTGTCAACCTCCACTACCATGCAATCCGTCTGGGATTCAACTAGCAAGTAAGTCTTGTACAGACTTTTGTGACCATTTTCTCAGAATGGATCCGGGACAAAAAAAAAAGAAAGATATGTTTTGAACTTCCTAAGATTGGAATAGGATACCAAAGCTGGATAGACGGTCAAGGGCAGTACCCATGGAGACAGAAAAACTGACAAGACTTGGCTTTTACATCATATCCTGTATGTTTCGCAATTAGGTTCCTTGTATGAAGATTATCAAACTCCATTTGTTATAAAAAAATCGAACAACTGCTGAAGTCGAAGTATATGTCTAGGATGATTAAGATGTAAGCACAGGTTAAAGTGCTGCTGCTAACAAACTAAATACAACTGTATGATGTTGTTGACAACAAGACATTGCTCAAAATGAGGCCGCCAACAAAGCGAGTGATGCAAGCATAACCTAAACGCCACAACTAATGGAAAGCACGAATTGGAAACTATGAAGTGTCCTATATATGGTATACCTTGTTCACAAAAAGGAGAGTTCCCAGCAGATTATTCAGTAATAAAGTGAACCTGAAAGTGCAGTCTAGCAAGTCAGTGTATGTGCATCCATGTATACTCAAGATAATACACAAATTAATGCGATGATACCTTGCCACCAATCACCTCTAGTAGCAGAGCCATCCGGGTTGTCCTCCTTGTACTGGATTTAAAATTCAAAATAAACATAAGACTTAAGTGCCCCGAATGATCTGTATACTGTATATAAAAAAGTTCTACGTACATTTGTATGTGGTTCATTGGCTGGTTGCTTCTGTAAAGTGCTGCTGTAGAACTCCCGACCACCGTAGTGCACGGATGAGCCAAAGTAAGGGGATTCTGATGACTCATTTGCATAAGCATGTTTTCCATCCTTGTAAGTAGGGCGGCCGTGAGATTTGCCATCTGAGCACGAATTTAAACTTCCATAGTTACATCAATGCTCCAGATCAATTCTAAGCTAAGATGGTCAAGAATACGTTTTAAGGATCGTTTTGCTTATGAACAGAACCTAGTTAAATCGAATCGCGATATCAAATCGACAGGAGTACCCAGAACTACCTGTAATGTTACTGCCATTCTGCCCTCTGGAGCTCTGCTTGTTCAGCATCGTGTACAAGTCCGACTGCTTTGCGTCATTTGCGTTCCCCTAATGCAAAACAAAGTCACAATGTCAACGTCATATCCAAATAGATATTATGCAGAATCCTATAGGTCCTCAAATTATCAAAATTACCCCTCATCTGAGTTAAATGAATTGAGAAACCGTTGAGCTCCCTCCACAAATCGCAACATAGTAACAGACTCATCAGCAAATCGCACCAATTCACTAATCATGAAAAAAATTCCTAAGACCCCAAGAATCCGAGAGCAAAGGATCAGAAGGATGGCGTGAAGAGACGGCCCGTACGTACCGCAGGCGGCGCGGAGAAGACGGTGCTGAAGTACCCGTTAGCCGGCGGCGGCGGCGGCGCGGCGGCTCCGGCAGCGGCGGGGGCCGACTTCTTCTTCGCCTCCATAGGTAGGGTCGTTTTCTGCGTCAGCGGCTTCGGGAGAGATGGGCCTAGACTCTCGAGAGGATGGAACCGTGGACACTTGAGGCGGAGAAAGATAGGGCACGTGAAGCGGTCGTTGTAGGCGGCGGCGCGGAAGGAAGCAGTTGGTTGTTCGCGTCGTGGCGTCCTGCTCCGGCCAACATCTGTGCCGGCATTTAAAGGCCTCGACGGAGTGCCCCGGTTTCGCTATTTCTGAGATCTTAAGGGGGCTGGATGGAGAAAACTGTGTTCTGCTTTCATCCGCCTGCAGACTAGCGAATTTACAGGGACGACTCTGAATTTACAGCGACTAGCGAAAATTGTGGTAGACTGGTCTGGTTTCTCACTTTGACACACGAATTATTTAATCATAATAAAAAATAAATACATAGGGACAAATTATTAATAGCAAAACTCCGAATATCATAACTGCAAATAATCTTTAGACAAATGCCACCCCCACCAAATTGCAACTCAAAGGTCAAAGCCTCGTGCAAAAGCTGATCTAAACCGCAACTACTGCATTTGTTCCAAACTATAATTTAGTTTGATCCTATATGAAGTTAAACCTTTTGTTTTAATTTTGATCAAGTCTTTTTTGAAAAAAAAATAACATTGATAAAGTTTAGTTAAATGCACTTTCAATGGTCATGTTAGCTGCCGTCAATGACCAATGTTAGGGTTGGTCGGTAGTCAATGCTCAACCCGAAGCTGAGGAGGACCCTTTTCGTGCTTGACTTGTTCATGTTCTCACTGCATCGAGACATCGTGGATGATCAGTTGCTGAAGAAGCTTCCCACCTCGCTCGCGGTCACTTGGATCGCTAGAGCCTATGCAAGGGACCCTTTGTCTCTGAATCCCGCGGCTACCTCCTCGGCAGATGAAGCCTCATTACAGACCGCTTGCAAGTGCACTTGTGCTCTTCTGGTCAAATAAAAATGACATGCTTCGGGTGACTCGTGCAGTCGAACGATACTTCTTATGTGAGCTTGTTCCAAAGTTGGCGTGCTTGGCCATAACTTAGGCTCGTTCTAGCTTGTGGGCGTGGAGGGGAGGCAGGGAGGTAGTATGTAGAGGGAATCAAAGAGGAGTAGTCGGTGGAGCTTTGATTTTCTAGTGGAGAGTGACAACTCATCAATGATGGTAGAATTGAAGGGGTGATAGAGGAATGGAGGAGGCACACATCAGGCTTGAGGTGGTCTCCAAATCATTGAAGACCACGAGAATATGAGCAACGAGATTGGATAGCAGGGTGCCTTTGGCCAACGAATGTCACACGACGAGCTTGCGCTCTAGATGACCTACAAGAACGCGAACAACGAGATTGGGCAGCAGGGTGCCTCCGGCCAACAAACACCACACGACGAGCTTGCTCTAGGTGACGGGGATGCGTGTGCCAGTGGGAGAGCTCCCATGCTTTCCCAAGCCTACAGTCACGTGCGCGCTGGTTGCAGTTTGGTGGCCGCACCCTCATCCCATCCCCGTGCCTCCTTTCTTGCCGACCGACTAGGTGTATCAGAGAGAAGTGAGAGAAGGAAATAAGGGTCTAGGCAAAGAGGGCATTCGTCTCTTTCTCTCTCCTACTCAATTGAAAAACATTTCATCAAATTATCATGAACCAGAGTATCCAACAACTAATTATAGCCTTTTTTGTTGTCCACTAGCAACACAATATTGTTTTTAGTGTCTCGTAGCAAATTTTGCGGTAGTAATATTTGCCTTCTGTAACAACCCAAAAATTCGAACTTTTTAAAATTTTTCATGTGATTGTGTGGAGCATGTAGTTGCTAGCTGAACCAGAAACAATTTATAAATAAATTGTTGCATTCATATAGTATTGCTTGTAGGAGTTTGCCGGAGTCTCTATTTGCAACTTAAGTCATATGTTGGAGAGCACATGACCATAGCAACACTCACTTATTACTCTTGGGATTATCTCAAGTTTCGCTCAGCGAACCCCGACCTTTTATTATGACCACCCTTCGGGAATTCGTCATCAACCTCCATTAAGATCCTAAATTCCCTCATATGAATTTCATTCAAAACCCTTTTCGAATTTCTTCCAAACCCCTATTTGAATACCTCCTTTTTCAAAATAGACAAAACCTTTTTCTTTTCTTGGGCCAAATCCTTCTCTCCTTCTTTCCCTCTCCTTCTCCCTTTCTTTTCCCGCAGGCCCAGCTCGGCCACCCCTCCGGCCTGCTCGCCTTCCCACCTGGCCTCCTTCCCTCCTCCTGCACAGGCCCGCACGGCGCCAGGCCCAACTCGCGCCCACTCCCCCTTCACGGCACAAGCCAGCCGATCCAACTGGCCCAGCCAACTGCGCCGAGCCTCGGCACGCAAACTCCGCCTCGCGCCGAGCCCACGCGCTGAGCCTAGGCCTCGGCACGCAAACTCCGCCTCGCGCCGAGCCCAGGCGCTGAGCCTCGGCCTCGGCACGCAAACTCCGCCTCGCGCCGAGCCCACGCGCTGAGCCTCGGCCTCGGCACGTGAACTCTGCATCGCGCCGAGCCTCAGCCCGATGGACCCACGCGCCAGGCCGCCTCCGCTACCTACCTCCACCCGCAGGCCGCTTACTCGCGCGGCCCAGACGGCCCAGTAGCTGGCCCAGCCGTGCCACCCCCTGGAACCCTAGGAGCAGGCGCTCCCAGGAGCCGCCGCCGCCGCCAAAGGCGAGCCCGCGCTCGCACCTAACACGCCGCGCCTCCACCAACCACGACCGCACCTACCGCCACCTACCACCGCGCCGCCCCCGCACCTACCGCGCGCCCTCTATTTCTCCCTCGACGTCCATGCCACCTACCGCACGCGCTCAACAACCACACGCCCGTGCCGTGCCGTACCTCACTCCTCCATTCCCCAACAACCGCGCCGCCGTGTCTCACCTCTCCTCTTCCCCAACAACTGCACTGCGTCCCTGCTCCTTGCGCCGCTCCTCTCCTTCGTCTCCACCAAACAGCCGCCGCTCCTCTGCAACCTCGCGCCGCTGCTCCGAGTTCTCCTCTCGGCCACCGCCTTTGCCGGCGCGACTCCGGCCCGACTACCACGACGACGCCTGCGCCCTCCATCACGACGTCAACCGTGCCGCCCCGGAGTCCACGTCGCGCTGGACCTCGACGCCGAACTCCGACGACGAGCCCATCTTCTCGCCGTCCTCGACGACCCCAACATCTCGACCCGGTCGCGTCCCCGAACCGCGGAGCACCCCGGAGCCCCGATGCGCGCGCGCTGCGACACGACGACTTCGTCACCACGCCGCCTCCGTTCTGCACAGCGCACTGGACGCCACCGAGCCGAACCCTGCTCCACCGACCCGGCGTCTCCTCTGCAGCACATGGAGAGCATCACGAACCCACTGTTGGTGAGCACAAATTCCCCATGCCTTCCCTGTTCCTACCTTGTACAGCATCCAGTACTGAAACCGGTGTTCGTGCCGTTGATCTCACTGACACAGGATGGGTACTGTGGCGGAACCGTCCTGATTATAAGTGCTCAAGTATTATCTTAGTCAAATCCGTCTGACTTCGACCCACACTTGAACCCATATAACCCCGGTAGTCCGGAAATCTCGAAGGATTTCTTACACCAGAACATACAGGATTGCATCGTTCAAAGATTACATCCGTAAAGAGACATCACCGTGAATTTAAAACGGAATTTAAACATCAGAGTGCGGAAATAAACAGAGTTATTACAATACTGAGTTCAAATAGTGCGGAAGCTGAAATAGTTTGAACACGACCACCACGCACGCGGTCCAAATAAAACATTGTTTTGATACATAAACTCAACACAAGTCATTCCTCCCTTTTAAGATAATGTACCACCAGCAGTCTCAGTCCGGCAAAAGAAGGGGAAAAGCTTCTGGACGACCCTGCCCTGGGCCTACTCCTCATCACCTTCCACTGGGTAGAGGCAGTGCTTACAATAGCCAAAGTAGACCTGGCCATCTGCAACAAACGGGATAAACCCTGAGTACGGGAATGTACTCAGCTAGACTTACCCGTCCAACTGAAAATAAAAGACTCCAAGGGTATGCAAGGCTTTTGAGGTAGAGCTGGGATTTTTAGTTGCGAAAAGCTCAGATTTAGATAAGAGGTAATTAGTGAATATGATGAGTTGTTACTTTTAGCCTAATTCTTAATTCTAGGTTATCACCTGTACTAAAACACTCACTTGAATCTAACAACCAATAATATAACTATATCCAGTTGATTTATCCACATTTTAGTTGAACCTTAATCATCACATGGAGTTGTATCGTGGTGAAGCTCGCCATAGTTTCCCACTAACCGGGGGAGACGGCGACTCGAATCGAATTCCAAACCAGCTGGTGAAAGACCTTTAATACCAGCCCACACTTTCCCCGTCGGGTCCATGCATTGGGCAACCGCTCGACGCTTGTTCGTGGTGGTAATCGTCGCGGTTCAAGCACGGACCGCCCAATCAGAGTCTGGCGATGGCCTCACGTCGGCAGATCGCAACTTCTGTACTAGAGGGCACGACACGGGTTGAAACCGGCCCGAACAGCTTCTAACCGGCTTTGGGGTCGATGATTACAGCAACGACATATCCCTAAGTAAAAGGGCGCGTTCAAAAATGAACGAGGGCCAACATCGATACAAACCTACACGATCCAACGGATGGACTGCCCCAAGTTTCCGAACTTGTGCCCTGCCATCCCATTGACCGTATTTCACTACAACTCAGGTTCTTTTCCACGATAGCAAATATAGCCAACCGTGATCCGGTAAATACCCATCGGGGTATCACGGAAACATCCTTAACTATTACTTTTATTAAGTAGACTAAGCAATTCTACATTATAAAGCAGTAACAGGGTAACAAGGCAGGTAATAATCAATAATCAAGGAATGGTAATGCAGCAAGTAGGATTCAATCAACTCCTATACCTAATGCATCACAATATAAAAAGGACTCAAGTAATTTAGTTATAAAAACTGGGAGACTTAGAATGCTCCGGGGCTTGCCTTGGGTGAAGACTGAGGCCTCGTGGGAGGGGCACTCAGGCAGGTTAGTGTCGGCCGCGGGGTCTGCTTCCTCCGACTGCTGGAGCTCCTGGATCTCCGGCTCGACGCTTGGCTCCTGCTCTTGGTGGGGCTCCGGGAGTGTCGATCCTATTGCATGTGATAAATTATATAAATAACTAATGCGGTGCAAGATGAGGATCATAAGACGAAACATTTTTTTTTCTTGCAAACCAACAAAGCCAACTTGTTGAACCACTTTTGACATTGGGGTCAACACTATTCAATTCATAAGACAAAATCCGATAATCACCCTTTTCCACTTTTCATTAAATCAAAAGAAATTCCGATTGAACTGCAAGTGCATTTTTCTAGACTCAGAAAAATCCACAAAAATTCCAGAAAGTCAACAACACCTACTGGACTCTACTGAACAAGTTTCAGGCCAAAATAACTTGCAGAACTGCAGATACAAAAATGACAAGCAAACTGCCCATAAAGGTGCTTTGAACTAGCTCCTTACTCAAACAATGCCAAACAGCAAACTTCATATTTTTCCTGACTTATGCTACTCATAACCAGGCTACTACAGAAAAAATACCATTAGAGCATGAACATACAGGCCTACACAAAAATAACAAATTTATGGCAGAAACGAACATTTGAACTGCAACCCTACTGAAAAAGGGTGTTAAACTCATTTTCACATTTTTCCCAGATTTTACTTTACATTTCGTATTTGTCAAGAAAGTTCCATGATCAGAACCATCATATATTTTCTTACATGAATTTTCAAAGATCCACATAGAAAAGCACAGCTGTAAAGCAACTCTTAGTTTTTTCCATAAAACAGATCAAGTTTATAGTTTTCTCAGACTCTTCGTGACACACCAAGACTGTACAAATTTTCCCATATTTTATTTCAACATATAAAACACCTTAATGCTTTTTCTAAGAAATCAGCAAAAAGAGACTTTTAATCATAACAGAAACTTTTTCTACATGAACAGTACTTTATAAAATTTTCACAGGCACTAAACACCACAAAGAACCTATACAAATTTTCCCATGAATTAATTCTATCATAAAACACTTATTTCCATTTAATTAAACAAAAGCATATAAACTGAAATAAATAAAAACAGTGAAATGAAATGCCATCAAAAATATATTCATATTTTTCCATGATAGATCTTCTCATAAACAACCTAACAAAACTGGAAGCACTTCATTTGGACTTATAAATCGAGCTGCACAAAAATAACAAGCATTTCTGGAAATTAAAACTAAAAAGAAAAATATTTAAATCCATTCATCCGGCTACGCGCACCCGGTCCATAGACCAGCAAGCGGCTGACAAGAGGGGTCCACGGGGTCAACGGACCCACGCGGTCAGAGAGAGCGAAGCAGGGGAGGGTTTGACCGGCGATTTCTCGCCGTCGGTGAGCTCGCCGGCGGCGAGGGTAGGTCCGATGAACTCGTCTCGACGAGACGCATCGAGTGGTGGTGTTGGTTTGGCCGGCGCACGGCCAGAGCGTGTCGGCGACGAGCGGCGGCGCGTGGAGGTGGCGGCGACGTGTGGCTACGCCGTTTCCGGCGGTCGCCGGTGAAATTAGGGAAAGCATAGGCTCGAGTGAAACCTAGGGAAGCTATAGAGGAGGTTGGTTTGGCTCGGGTAGCTCCCGAGGAGCTCGACCACGGGCATGGCCGCGGCGGCGGCCATGGCGCTCGGTCGGGGAGATAGGG
>CM019826.1:10421939-10454552 GCA_009763385.1 Coix lacryma-jobi var. lacryma-jobi | reverse complement strand
GTTGTTTTGACGACTTTTCTAGGTATTCGTGGGTCTTCTTTAGCCGAGAAGACCGAGACTTTCTCCTTCGCTCGCAATCTATTTTGCGTCTTCAGAACGAGTTCCCTTTGAACTCGATGGAGCGATTAGAAGTGATAATGGTTCCGAGTTTAAAATTCGGATTTTGAGATGTTTTTTAATCGCCTTGTTTGGAGCATCAGTTTTCTTCCCCCTATACACCACCCCAAAATGGTGTTGTGAGAGGAAGAATCGACCTTGTTGAGATGCCAGGACGATGCTCGATGAGCATAGACTCCTAGCTCTTGGGCCGAAGCTATGAACACTGCATGCTACATTTCGATCGCTTTTTCTGAGAGCGTTTTGAGAAGACCTCTATGAGTTGCGTTTTGGTCGCCAGCCCAAGTTGAGTTATTTTAGAGTCTTTGGTTGCCACTGTTTTATATTGAAAAAGGCAACCTGGACAAGTTTGAGTCTCTGTCTTCTGACGGTGTGTGTTTTTGGTTATGGCACTCACACTCGAGCTTATCGTGTACTTAACCTTGACCAACCGAGTCATGGAGACATCAGATGTCACCTTCGACGAGACTCTTGTTTCTCCTCTTCTCGTTTTGAGCGTGCAGGTGGATCATGAGGTTGGAGAGCCCTTTTTGATGACGAGGACGAGGGCTGAAGGTATAGATGATCCAGCACCCCCTCCACCGCCGTGCCGCAAAGAGCGGCCTCGACGACGACTCACGGCCCCGCACTTTCTCTTCCTGGGGGCCGTGGGATCCACCTCGAGCGGTACCTTTGTGTACCCGGGGTGGAACCAGCTGCTGTTGAGGGGGAGTCACTTCTTCCCGGGAGGCGCCACGACATATCCACGCCAGCACCCCCCTTGAACAGATGATCGGCGACATCGACGAGCGAGTTACTCGCTCCAGGTCACAGCACATCTCGCACTTTGCTCATTCTGCTTTTTTTGCGTCTTTTGAGCCCCGAGATGTTGGACACGCATTGACGGCCGGATTGGGTCAATGCCATGCTGAGGAGCTAGAGAACTTTGAGCGAAATCGGGTTTGGGTTCTAGTGCCTCCACCTCCTGACTTTAACCAATTGGGACAAACAAAACATACCACTTGCCACCAACCGAGCTCACCCGAGCCGGACCAACAAGGTCCATATGTAAAAGTTCTCCGGGGTGCGAGGTCATGACCTTAGTCACTGGATGGTGGGAAGCAGCAACCATCTTCCCATGTCTGCAAGAATGACAAACTAGATCCTTCTCCATCGAAAGCTTGGGCAATCCTCGGATTAGGCCAAGTGAGCTAAGTCTTGCAAGCAAGTCGAAGCTTAAGTGACCGAGCCTCCTATGCCACTTCCAAAGATCGGAAGAAGAAGGACTAGCCAAAAGACAGCGAGAAGAACCAAACGACTCCGAGAAATTCGCACGAAAGACTTTCCCAAAGGGCGAAATCAGACAAACAAGATCGCCCTGAGGATCTAAGATGCGACTAAGGTTCGGTTTGAACCGAATCTCAAAGCCCTCATCAAAAAGTTGCGAAACAGAAAGCAAGTTAAAATGCAGATTAGAAACAAGAGCAACATTGCGCAACACAAAATGCTCATTAACCCGCACCGAGCCAACTGACAACACCTTACCTTTACCTTTGTCGCCGAAGGTTATGTACTTCCTTTCCGGCGACCGGACTATGGCTGGAGAACCATTTGGCGTTTCCGGTCATGTGCCTCGAACAACCGGAATCCACCAACCAAATGTCCTCCAACCGCTCTACCTACATCAATAAAAAGACATAGGGTGAGCATACGGTCCAACACTGGGGTTAGTGAAGTAAGGGGAATACCAGTGTTGGGCCGGCTGCTCAAAAGAACGGTTAGCAGAAAAACCATCCTGTCTAGGGGGATAGCGATCACCACGCACAGGAAAACGTGGTCCGCTGGGGAAGAAGCGCTCACCGCGATACCCAAACTGCGGTGGGGAAAAGCGCTCAACTAAGCCTCCGCCACGAGGTCCGTTACCTGCAAAAGCAGGACCCCGTCGGGCACGCTCTCTACGAGGTCTACGCCTAGGAGCCTGCTGCTCAACTCTAGCGTCTCTCCTCGGAGCTCTCTCCGGCCTAGGCCTAACAAATCGAGGTGCTGGACCTCTAGGCCTAGTCTCCCTCCTCGGGGCTCTCTTCTGCTGCCTAGACTGGGTACGCTTCCCTCCAGACCTAGCAGCTCTCCCCTGAGGCTTCGGAGCATGTCCACCACGAGCTGGGTGAAACATGTCCGGGTTCTGCATCTCCCTAGCACGGCGCGCCTCTCTCTTGCGCCTAAAGCAGAACTCACTCAAGTGACCATCCCTCCCACAGAAATCACACTGGTACCTCACCGCACGCAAAGGGGGTTGTTGGTGACCAGGACTGTGGGTGTGGCTCACTTTGCCTTTGCCCTTCTGTGGCAACTCCTCTCGGATGGGTGGCATAGCATCAAGCTTGTTTCTGAGGTGGTTTGGCTTGGGTGCCCAAACTGGGTTCTTGGGTGGAGCCTTGGGAGGTTCAACTACAACTCCATCCTTGGTGACAGGCTTGGCAGGCTCTTTGAGTGGAAGCTTGGCAAGTTTGGGAGTAGTGGTGAAATTGGGCTTCTCACATGGGTTCAGACCACTAGACTCTCCAATCTTCCCAAAAACTGAGAGATCAACACTCTGAGCAAGACCTACACCAGGGGTACCAACAGCTCACTTGAATTGGGAGATCATCATCCCGAGCTGCGGCTCACTACTGGAGACCCATGACAAGATGGACCGAAGGTATGCGTTTTCTTCCTCGGTTTGCATCTTGCCATGCTTCACATTGGCAATCTCCATCTCCAGGCCCTCACACAAAGCACACCTCGAGACACAAGTGCTATCTGAGCTGGCCTTCTCTAAAGACTCAAGCTTGGCATTCTTCTCTGCCAACTCAGATTGCAAGACAGGACAAGTCTTGCACGCACCCAACAGCTGCGGCCTAGCACGGAGCTCATCCACCTCTCCAACCAACGCAGCATACTTACCTCTCAGAGTGAGAAGGTCAGTCATGTGCGCGGTGCACGACTCGCACTCCACCTCCTCCGACACTACCACGGTGGACCGAGCGAACTCAAGCTCCTTCACCGTGTCCTCCCACTTCTGCCTAAACTCCTTGCGCTCTCTAGCGGCACGCCTAAGCAACTTATCTTGGCTAAGGAGGGCAGCAGTCAACTTCTCAACCTCGGAGGAAAGCTCGTCGTAGGTGAGAGATACCTGGGAGGTGTCGTCGTCGTCGTCGTTCCGAGGGGTACGCTCCGGCTCGCCGTCGACCTCATCTCCGAGAGCCATGGTGCAGAAGCCGTCGTCGTCGGCGAAGAAGCAGAGGCCGTTCAGCTTGTCCTCGATCCTCTTCTTCTTCTCGGACTCGTCATCGCTCGAGCTGGCGGAGTCGTCATCCGAGCCGTCGACGTCGCTGAGCGTGGCGAAGAACGCTCGCTGCTCAGCTTGTTGCTTCTCCAAGTACTTCTTCTTGATGTACTCTTTGTCGAAGCCGCCCCGTTTCTTGTGCCTTGGGGGGACGTACTTCTCCTTGTACTTGGAGTCGCGCTTGCGCCCATGTTCGCCCTTGCCCAAGTGCTTGTTCTTCTTCTTGGGGCAGTCGGCGATGAAGTGGTCGGGGTCGCCGCACTCGTAGCATCCCGTGCGTCCTCCTCCTCGACGGCGGTTCATGCGGTTGTTGTGGAACCGCGAGAACCGGTTGGCAAGCAAAGCCAACTCATCGTCTCCCAAAGACTCCAGCTGGTCCTCTGTCACAGAAAAGAGAGAAGAAAGCGCAAAGCCAGCTGAGGGGTTAGAGGAAGAGCCGGAAACCAAAGCCATGGACGGGCGAGAAGGATTTTCAAAAGAAGCCCTCGCCATAGCATCAATCTCACTGGACTTGAGCTTACTAAAGAGCTCGTCGCAGGTGAGGGTCTCATAGTTCGGCGATTCGATGATTGCCTGAACCTTGGAGTCCCACACCGAACGGTCAAGAGTGTGCAAAAGCTTCAAAGCACGCTCATGATCGTCAAATGGCAACTGCTCTCTGTTAGCCCTCATCCTGTTGACAATCACCTGAAAGCGAGCGAATAAACTTTCTATGCTCTCGCCAGGTTGATGTCTAAAGTTCTCATACTCTCGCTTGAACGACTCGTAGAGTCGGGTTTTGACTTGAGAGGTGCCCTCATGAAAACGCATGAGAGTGTCCCAGATCTCCCGAGCCGTAGCGAGGTGAGAAACGCGATCGAACTCACCCATGCTCAAACAAGAGAAAAGAGCATTACGGGCTCGGCTATTGGCATCGTGCTCATCGACCTGCTGTTGAGTCACACGAGCAGCCAAGACCACGTAATCAGGGGAGTTGCAAATATCCCAGATCGAAGCGCCCAAGCTCTGCAAATAGGCCGACATACGTATCTTCCAATACGCATAGTTCGTCCCATCGAAAAACGGCGGTTTGCCCACGCCGCGATCCATGTCGCCTTCGGTGGATCTGGAACCGGCTAAGGTGGAAGATCCTTAACCTGCTCCGATACCAATTGAAGGACCGAGAAGTTACCCGAAAGCGACCAGAGGGGGGGGGTGAATGGGAGCTACAAAATTTCCTTTCGAAAGCTAGAGCCACTGTCCCAAGAATCAACCCCAAAAGCAAATCCTAGAGCTTGCTAATATCCACGACCCTAGATGTAGGGTGGATGCTTCCTAGAAGCACAGCGGGACACTAGACAACCCTAGAAGTCCAACGCAAAAGACGGAAATCGAAACCGTCAACGTACGAGCGAACCGCGGACGAAACCGTGCGAAACCAGTCGCATCGGACGCTGGCCTGCGTCCGATGCCAGACCACCGGACGCGTCCGATGCAAACTGGACGGTTCTGGAACCTTACTGTTCCACCATCGGACGCTGTGAACAGTGATCAACCAGCGTCCGATGCAAGGACTCCGGCGCGTCCGATGGACAACGGACGCGTCCGATGCCTAGCGTCCGATGCAAACTAAATCGCTGAAAACGTGACACGCGTCACCGGAGCGTCCGATGCTAGGAACCCTAGCGTCCGATGCTCCCGTGATAGCGTCCGATGCCCCCGAAAACAGCGGAGTTCTTCGATGATTCAACCCGATCTCCTCCGAATCAAAAGCTCTAGGCCGAGGATTCGATCTGAGGAGTCACAAGGATGTTAGTGAGCTATCTCTAAGAGATCATGGCTCGAACCTAACTCCAAATCGGTGGATCAAGAAATTTCGGGGCAAGGAGGCAAGAACGCGATTCAAAACGAAAATCGATCGATCTCCTAGACCGTGAGGTTAGAGTTTAATTCCTTCGGTGGAAAGAAATGCCTCACGATCTAGAACAACTTGGTTCAAACGGAATCGCAAAAGATGAACCGAGCACAAAGATCAAGCGACGGGAAAACTCAAGGCACAAAGCAATCCGCGAAGAACACGATGAACATGAAATCAAAACGCGAATTGACACCAAGAGATGGGATCCAAGGTGAGGATACGGCCTCACTTCCTCGAATCAACAGTACACAGAGTGGAGTCTCTCTGCGGATCTCAACTAGCTAAAGCAGGGGTGTGGGAGAGTGGAAACCCTAGGAAATGAAAACTCTAACTGAGATTGAGATGGGGAGGAGGGTGTCTCCCCTGGACTACTTATACTAACCTAGCCTAAGTCTATTTCCTACTCTACCCCTCTCTACTCTAATTATAGAGCGGACCAGCCTAACCCTAAGGCTATTCTAGTCCACCCGCTGGTGGTAGGTAGATCCGACGGCCACGCCCGCACGGTCTTCCGCGTCGCCTCCACGCAACCTTCAGATCGCCGCCACGTGCCGCCACCACTCTGCACCCCCGGTTTTGCGGCCCAAACCGGGAAACCAGCCTTTTCCATCAGCCCCCGGTTTTGAGGCCCAAACCGGGAAACCAGCCTCCAGCCCGAGTTTTGTGGCCCAAACTCGGAAACCCTCAGCGCCCGAGTTTTGAGGCCCAAACTCGGAAACCAGCCCACGCCCAGGTTTTGAGGCTCAACCTGGAAACCGTCGCGCCCAGGTTTTGTGGCTCAACCTGGAAACCCAGCACCCAGGTTTTGAGGCCCAAACCTGGAAACCGTCCACCGTTGGTTTTTCCCGGGCTCTACCAACAAACCGGCGTCGTAGAGGGGATGCACCGCCTGTGCACCCCTTCCACCGACATGATCGCACTTCTCCGCTTGTCGCTGTCGCAGGCTGCCAGCCACCACAGCTGATCCTCCGGCCTCCAGTCCATCAGTCCAAGTCCACGTCCGCCCTTCACCGTCCGATACATCGGCATGGCACGTCCGCCGCACGGCACGCCCATCCTTCATCGCGCCCGGTCCGTCGGCACGGCACGTCGCAACTTGACCTTCACCCGCCATCGATCACTGTCTCCGTGCTCGACACCTGCACAACACAAGCCAAAGAACATGCGCATCATCTCCGTTGACAATCACTCATCACACAGAGACTCGGCATACACCCATGTATCCGCAGATATATCAGTTTTACACTCTGCAGAGGTTGCACATTGTTACCCATGAGTCGTGCAGTTCCCGTCACGCTAAACACTGCCGAGGTGCATAGCGGGTTGCACTGCAAGGCCTTTACAAAGCCCCCTCCAAGTCCGTTCCACACGTACCTCTAAGGTTTCACCCCGTACAAAGGTCTACGACCCCCAGGGCCCCCTCGTGAGCCACTAAAACAAACCCCGTGTGGACCCTCAACTTAAAGGTTGCTAATTAATTAGCCAGGTCCAGCCCATCCAGATCTCATGGTTGCGCTGTTTTGCCGGGTTACTTGTCCAAGAACCGGGTCCTAGGGATCCAGGCAGGATAAATCTAGCACTCGCCCAGAACCAAAAACCAAAAGCAGCTGCCGAGTCCCACGGCACAAAACCACCAATACGGGTCCATCCTGCCGGATTTACCTAATAACCATGTTACTACAAAATTACCATGTCCATATTCGTTTCATAGTTCATTAATCAAGATTATAAACATTTTAACTCCCATCCCAACCATGACTGCAGGGCTAAGCAAGACACCTACCCGAACATCCCAAAACAGGCGACAAGGATAATATGTACAAATTCTAGTAAACCATAACATGGGATTCAAATTAATGACAAGCATGCATGTACAAGATCTAACTACTCTAGTACCAAAAGTAAAATTAAGTAGGTGCAAGATGTTCAAGAACACTTGCCTTCGGACTGGGTCGAATCAACTGGGTCGCAAGGATGGTCTGGAGCGTCCTCGTACTCCGCACTCTCTGGCCCAAGCAACATACATGGCACAATACATAGAAATAAATAACAGTACAACAAACAGTATGAAAATAGTAAACTAATAGATCTACTGCGTAGAGAACGAAATTATGAAACTAACGCAAGTTGAATGGGTCGAATCGGAGTTAAAACACAAAAGTTATGAGCATTTAAAGTTGAATGGCAAAACTCTAATTTGATTAAACTCATTTTCGTAATTTAAATAAATAAAAAAAAACTGAAAACGAAATGGCACTGGACCGGGGCTCAATTCGATGAAACATCAGGGGCTAGTTCGGAAGAATCACGCAGACTCAAGGAATAGTAGGAGTGGACGGCGGGTTGATTCAAGAAAAAGGGAGGGTCTCTTTAGCAAAATGGCATCGGCGAAGGGGTACGGTGGGTTGTCAGCCATTGATCGGGCGACGAACGGCTCAGATTAGATCTGGGCGGGCGGCCATGGGGTGGACCGCGCCTCGTTTTCGGAAAAGTGCAGGGGCTAGATCGCTATTTTTCCAAGACTCAGTGAACAGTTGAATAGGAGTGCGGGTTGATTAAGGAAAACGGGAAGGGCCTCAGTGCAATTTGACCGGCCGTGGTGAGGTAGCCGGCGTGGCTGCCTGCGTGGCGCCACGTGGCGTGATGCCAATGGTGCGGTGCACCACGCTGTGCAGTGGACTGGCGGACGTGGCCAGGTGCACCGCGTCCACAGCGCTATGCGCCTGGCGCATACCCCTTCAGGGTTGGATCTAATCTGACCCGCTGGTTTCAGATCGGACGGTCGGAACAAAAAGGGGAAGCCAGGGTGACCGCCGGCGGGGTTTGGCGCGGCGGCGCCTGTCTCCAGCGTGGCGGCGCCATGGCCAGGGTGCCCGGCGTGCTCGGAGCGACAGCTAGAGTACGGTAGAGGCTACGAGAAAAGGTTGGATCGACAGAGGACCTTACAACGGTCTCGGTGGTGGTGCTCTCGGCGCCGGGGAAGGTCCAGGGACGGCAGATGACGCGGTGTCGCGGCGGCGGCGCTCTGGAACTCCGGCACAGTCGGGGACGGTGCGGTCTAGCTCCGGGTTGTCCAGGGGCGGGTCTCCTTGATGCGGTGCACCTTGACCAACTCGATGGAGGGCTCAAGGCGGGCGGTGGCAAGCTCTGCGGTGTGGTGGCAAGACGATGCTGGCGCGGCAATGGTGGCGGCGCTCAGCGATGGAGGAAACGAGGGCCTAGGGTCAGGGAGATGGGTTGGCGCGGGGCGGACTACGCGTTGCTACTTGAAGGCAGAGGGGAGCGGGGTAGCGGCTGCGGCTTATCCCGATCGATGGAGGGGGTGGTCACCTGTGCGGCTCCGGCTAGGGCGGGCTGGAGGTTGAGGGAGAGGGCTGACGGGTGGGCCACGGTGCGCAGTGAGGGAGGGCGCGGAGGTGGCTCGCGCCAGCGTGCGGAGCGGCCTCGACTGGCTCGGCGCGATGAGGGGAAAGAGGAGGAGGCCGGTGCGGTCGCGGGCGAGTGGGCCGGAGGGAGTGTGGGCCGGCTAGAGAAGGGAGCGGGCCGGCGCTGAGGAGAGGGGTCGTGGGGAGAGAGGGAAGGGGAAGAGCGGCCCGGGAGAGAGGAGTGGAGGCGGGCCGGCCGGCTGGGCTTGGCCCATGCGGAGGGAGGAGAGTGAAGGCGGCCCGGGGAAGCAAGGGAGGACGTGGGCCGAAAGGGTGAGGAGGGAGAGAGCGGGCCAGGAGAGGGGAAAATGAGGGAGAGAGACCTCTTTGCCATTTCTTTCTTTTTCTTTTCTTTTGAAATTTCTTTTCCAAAGTCTCTTTTTTTTAAAATCAAATTAAAATCTGTTTGAAATTAAAAACAAGTTTGAGAATTTTGAAAATATTTTTCCTAAGTTTTGAAAATAAAATTTGAGTTTGATTTTGCAAACTTTTTATAAATCATGTTGTTGATTTTCTAAATAGAATAAATTCGATACGCCCTATACGGGTTTAATAAAAATTATTTTCCACTTAATAAAAATATGCAATGGCATGAATGCAACAGAAAAATGATAAATAAATTTTATTTTCCTCCTCTAATAAACTAGCCAACCTATTTAATTTCTAATTCCTTTTATTAAATTGGGGAAAAATTAAATCAGGGTGTTACATGGGAGAACCCACTAAAGTAGGTTCAGTGATGGACCTTACTGTTTAGTAGATTTACAAGACACCAATGCATAAGATCTAGTTTTACTGAAAGAGCGCTTCATCATACCATACATGCTGTTGGAAATGTTCAGAACATTTTTTACTAGGCGTTCGTACTCCCATCAGGGGATAATCAAAATAGTTAATAATTAGGTAGTTTTGAGTTGTATCTTGTGATTTCTTAGGGCTAGTTTGGTAAACATCTATCTAATTCTGATTCTCTATAGAAGCTGATTCTGTGAGAGAAGTGATTCTTTGGCTGAAAGTGATTCTCTTTGATTCTTTAGCATAAACTCTTAAAATCGGTATGGAGAATCACTTCACAAAATCAGGGGAAGCTACATATTTCAGCTCACAGCCTCTTAGTTCACTCCATAGAACCACTTCGCGAAATCAGCAAAGAATCACTCCTCTTTAAAAAATATTTGGCAGAGCTCCTGCTGGATTCAACAGAGTTTGGGAGCTCTACCAAACAGGGTCTTATTAGAGTTCACTAGATGCCATTATTTTCTCTTCTTTTTCCTATTATTTTGTAATGGCTGCGTGTACCATCTTATTGTAGCGAGAGGAACTTTATTTTAAATAACATAAAATCTTTCTTCACATAAAAAATAGGTTTACTATCAACTTTCTTACTAATTGTCTCAATCTAGATGATAGCCGTTAATAAAAGATTAAAAAAACCCTTTTGTTACCCTATCTCTATGGACGTTTTAAAAAACTTACCCTATCTCTTACTACAATAGCTAAATGAGAGTATTATAGACAAAACAAAATTATCAATACATATATATTTTAGAGTATCTACAAGAGACTCTTAATACCTATTCCACTTTACTAGAATATAGATAGAGATTTTAGCGAAAAAATATTATCCAACAGCCTCTTCAATTGGATATCTAACTATAGCCATCCTCTATTATGAATTTCTCGCTAGCCAAAGATAAAGAGTGAGAATGACTCTTTGTACTAAGTACAAGATATAGAAAAACTATTGAAGAGTACAAAAATATAGAGAGAAATTCCCAAAACCGTAGATTTTTTACTCAAATCGCTCTTGGAGAGTCATTTGAGTAAAAAATATTATTTTTTACTCAAATAACTCTCTAATGATTTAGAGAGGCTCTTGGAGATTCCCTTATTTGTCGAATTTAAATAATACCTAACTAGTAGTCAATTAGTTAATATTGTTTATAAATCGATATTAGCTAACTGCAGGGCCGGCTCTCAGGGAGGGGCAGGCAGACCGCCGGGGCCCAAGAATATATATGTAATTAGTATATATTTTTTTTATTAAGCATAAATAAAGCCCATCATAAACTACACCATCCCTTGAGGCCAAGGCTAAAGCCCACAACCGTAGGAGAAGTGGAGAACGAAGAATTACCGAGCCCTCTGGCTGCAGCTCGACGCTGGTTTGGACGACGTTCGACGTTTCGTTTCCTTTCCTATCGCCGTGACCTAAGAAGTATTGACGACGGCCGACGGTGACTGAAGGAGATTCGAGACATATCCGATCTGATTGGCTCCTCAGTCCTCAATCCTCACGCAGTCACGCGGCGTCCGGCAACAGCAAGGCTTGACCGGTAGCCGCAAGGACGGTGCCAAGGTCAGGGTAATTCACAAACGTACAGCGAACAGGGGCACAATTAGCCAATCACAGTAATCAATACATGAACGCCCATGATTGAGTAGTATTTTCCTTTCTTCTTATTTTTTGTGGATTATGTATATATATGCTATGTTCGTACAATCATATAGTTAGGTTTTAAATTTCTAATTTTATGTATTCTATAGTGACAGTAGCATCAGCTGAAAGAAGTTTCTCCAAATTGAAACTCTTGAAAAATTGTTTGAGATCAACTATGCTACAAGAAAGATTAAATGGCTTGGCTATTTGCAGCATTGAGAGAATATTTTAGATGACATTAATGTTGATACCGTTCTTGAAGATTTTGCATCAAGGAATGCCCGAAGACGATTTTTTTCAAAACAATGAATCATTATATTTTTATTTGAGGTAATTTACTGTTTTTATTTTTTGTTACACTATTGTTATGTCTTATGAGCTATACATATATTGTAAAGTAATTTTATTAATCATTCTATATACCATAGTTTTAATATTAAAATTTTGTTCAATGGGCCCTTATCTTCTTGCTTGCCCAAGGGCCCTTCAAATTATTGAGCCGGCCCTGGCTAGCTGCTAGTATATTAGAGCCTTAGATCCTAGATAATGAAGAGATTGCATGGTGTAAGGTTATTATCTTAAGGGCTTATTTGAATATTCATGTATCCATATGTGTGTTGAGATGTAATTTAGTTTGAATTTCATATCAACCCGCTAACATGGATTAACGTAGATATATGGGCATCTAAACAAGGTCTAAGAGGTATAAAAATCTTCTGTGTCAGATGCGCACTGTGGTTAGAGACAAGTATTTTTACTTTATAGAGTATAGAGTATTTGCCTACTCAACGTTGGCCTTATTCGCTTGAACTTTTTACGATTGATTTTAGCTGCAATAGTGTTCTATAAGAGAGAGAATAAGTCGAAATACATCTGATAAGTGTACAGATGTAGCCAACTAAATCTGGCTTGCTTATACTAAACCAAGATAAGCCATAAGCTACGCCATTGTCGGAGACATAATTTAGTAATGTTCACTGGCATTATCGCTTAGTCGAAGGGGCTTTCTTCAGTCATCGAGAAGATGCAGAAGATCTAGGAGTCTGCATGCTGCTAGTGCGAAAGCACGTGTTGATTGAATAAGATAGGGCCATATCAGCTTGGTTTCCGGCTCTAAAAGCCTTTCACATCCTAATCTTCTACCGTATCCACGAGAAAAGAGAAGCTTCCAACCATCCTGAATCCAAAAGAAAGAGAGAGGGGGGAGAGAGGGAGAGAAGCTTCGGTCGACAGAGCATCAGGCATTGGCACGCAAGAGGCAAGATGCCGCTTTACTACTTTCTATCTATCAGGAATCAGGATTCAAAGCAGGCAAAGTATCCTCTACATCCACCTGCGGCATTGCCATTGACCACTTGGCACTTGACTTGCACTAGTTCCCGCTGCACTCCTCCTGCATTACTACTACTACCGGGCCGGCTGACCGTCAACAAACTAAGCTCCACCACGACCACGAGCACCATATCTCTGGCGGAGATCCATAGCGCGGCGGCTGACCCCTCCGGCAGCATCGATGCAGTGTGGCAGCGGCATCTTTCTTTGCTCCGGCCGGCCCAATGCAAAAGGAAGGCTTCTGCTGCAAGATGGCCACGGGGACTGGGACCCGGCCGGCCGGGCCCGGACCGAACCATTCGCCGGATAAACTCGTTGGGCTCGCACTGCTTCCCAAGATATTATCATGAGTTCATGACAAGTGGAGGGAGTGGATCCCTCGTTCAATAATTAAGCACGGGAGGCCATCCTTATCTCGTCATCGCTGCTTTTCCCGGCCGGGCTGATCTCTCTCCCCCCCCTCTGGTCTCTCCTTCTCCCTGTCCTTGGTCCTTGCCCAGTGGCAGTTGCGGAGGGCCGGCGGGGCAGCAGGGTAGAGCCCACGGCAAGGCGCGATGGGGGTGCGAGGTGACTTCTGCTAGAGTCGACGACTGCTTGCTAGTGATGCTGCACTGCATCCGGATTCCGGCGGCGGCCTTTTTATCCGTTTGACGTCAAAGGTGACTGCAGAGGATGATGAGATGGGCCCAGTGGGTGGCGAGAGGAAAAGGCGTCACAGAGAATGATCCGTCATCTCTATCCTCCCGTGCGGGAGAGTCTGACACTGTGACGCGGACAGGCTAGCGCGACAAGATGTTCTTTGTACAGTACTACTATTTCTAAAAATTAAAACCATTGACTGATGACGCAGAAGGAGCACCAAAACAGTTTGGCCCGGATCCCACTTTCGTTTGGAAGATTTCGATTCCGGCTCGAAATCAACCGTGCTACGCAGGCGGGCAGGGCCCCACGAGAAAAATCAGGAGGAAGAGCTGAGAAGCATCGTCGATAGATATGGCAAGAGCAAATCTCACTGGATACACCATTTAGATCTCGGTAGTTTAAGGATAAGCTAGTTTATGCGCCAAGCCGTTATCCAGTCTATCCTGCAACTGTGCTGTACACCTACGCGCACACGCGCGGTGCGGTGCACCCGGACCCCGGCGCCGTTGGTGGGTGGTTGGGCGTTGGCCGCTGACGCGTGCGCGCGTTGCCGTCGGCGTCGGCGTCGCCGAGGATAGGCTAAGCACGAGCACAGGTGCACGAGCACGGCACGGCACGGCACTGGCTCGGCGCGCCGAAAAGTAACGGCCGCGCGTGGCGTGTCGCCGACGTCGATGGGGACGGGATGGGAGGCGAGGCGCGTCCCTTGGCGGCGCGAGGGGACGGGACGGCCGGACGGGATGGCAAAAGATCGTCGGCGATTGGTGGATCCGGCTTTGGGTGGCTGGCTCGGCCACGGCTATTGGCTGGCCCGGTCTTTCATGGGTCGGCTTCAGCGAGCGGCGGACGGGATGAGGATTCGGTAAGCTTTGGAAAGCCAGTTGGTCGGCTCCAAATAGTGTGTTGCGCCCGTAGTCCCCAATCATAGATACTCCTAGGGTCTTGCTAGGTCAGGTAGTGGTACTGGTAGCCTCAGCCCTCAGGTGAGCACTGACCACTGAGCAGGAAGTAGCACTAGTACTAGGTTCAGTGGTTGACCACCACCTTCGACAGGTGTACAAAAGGGAGGCGAGATGGGGGTAAATGAAAAGGAGAGGAGAGGGGACAGAACTGGGCCAAATGAGCATCGACCGGGCTTGGCAAGACGGCCGAGGCCTTGAAATCGATTGGACCTATGCTTGCTGGACTGGGCTCAGATGGCTTTTTTTTCAGGCCTCCGTTGAAAGCGATATTCTTCTTGGGCCGTCTCGGTCGGGTCTTGCGACCTTTGCTTGGACAAGTTGTGTCACACGACACAACAAGGGACAAGGCAGCAGATTTTGGAAAATCCGTCCGACGACGACGAGACGCCTCTTCTGCTATAGAATTTTTTTTATTAATAACCCAATTAAATAAGATATTTTAAAAAGAGTAAAGTCCATCACCGGTCCCTAAACTTGTGTCGTTGTGTCATCCCGGTCCCTAAACTCGCAAATCGACCGTCTAGGTCCTCAAACTTATTCGGTTGTGTCATCCCGGTCCATAAACTTACAAATCGTTTATTTAGGTCCTCAAACTTAGTCAGTTGTGTCATCCTGGTCCCTAAACATTGTTTTGAGTCTCATCTATATCTAAACATGATAATTTTAAAACTTTATATCAACAAATAATTCATAACTTTTTCATACAAACTCGAACAAAAACAAACTTTATATCAAAATTGTAGCCCTCGATGTGATCTACAACTTTGTAGTTGAAAAGTTTTTGATTTAAAACTGTTTAGGGTCCCAAAATATTGTTGTATATTCATAGATTTTGAAATTTTAAATTTAAAATTATTTTTTGATACTAAATAACTTTAATAAAAAAAATTTATCTACAACGTTGTAGATTGCATTGAGAACTATAACTTTTATATAGATTATATCAATATTCAAGATTGTTTGATAATTTTAAATTTCAAAATCTATAAACATACAACAATATTTTGGGACCCTAAACAGTTTTAAATCAAAAACTTTTCAACTACAAAGTTGTAGATCACATCGAGGGCTACAATTTTGATATAAAGTTTATCTTCGTTTGAGTTTGTATGAAAAAGTTATGAATTATTTGTTGATATAAGATTTTTAAATTGCCATGTTTAGATCTAGATGAGACTCAAAACAAAGTTTTGGGACCAAGATGACACAACTGCCTAAGTTTGAGGACCTAAACGAGCGATTTGTAAGTTTATGGACCAGGATGACACAACCGAACAAGTTTAGGGACCGAGATGACACAACCGAACAAGTTTGAGGACCTAGACGGTCGATTTGCGAGTTTAGGGACCGGGATGACACAACGATACAAGTTTAGGGACCGGTAATAGACTTTACTCTTTTAAAAATAACACTGTTCATTTTTTTTTCAAAACTAACCTTTTTGCCGCGCCATGGGATGACAAAAGTGCCACCCTGGCGTGGCCAGGCCCCACGGCACAGTTTGCCGCGCCAGGCGGGATGGCGCGGCTAGTGGATTCGCGGCAAAAACCCCCTCACATATTTTGCAAATTTTGTTTCATAAAAAAATATATGTTGGCAAACCCAAATTAGTTTGGGAAAGAAAAAAACTCATCTCCAATAGTTTTCCATAATTCACTTAAAAACAAAAATTAAAAACAAAAAATTTGGGTTTAGGTGAAACAACCGCCATAGCAGATGACGCGACCTGCTACGGCGTTATGAAAATCGCACGAAGGGAAAAACAATAGGACGAACCCCTAATTTTTTGTTTTTAATTTTTGTTTTTAAGTGAATTATGGAAAACTATTGGAGATGAGCTTTTTTTTCTTTCCCAAACTAATTTGGGTTTGCCAATATATAATTTTTTATGAAACAAAATTTGCAAAATATGTGAAGGGGGTTTTTGCCGCGCACGAAGGGAAAAACAATTGGGCGAACCCATAATTTTTTGTTTTTAATTTTTGTTTTTAAGTGAATTATGGAAAACTATTGGAGATGAGCTTTTTTTTTTCTTTCCCAAACTAATTTGGGTTTGCCAATATATATTTTTTTATGAAACAAAATTTGCAAAATATGTGAAGGGGGTTTTTGCCGCGCCATCCCGCTTGGCGTGGCAAATTCACTACCCGCGCCATCCCGCTTGGCGCGGCAAACTGCGCCGTGAGGCCTGGGCGCGCTACGGTGGTACTTTTGCCGCGCCATACGGGATGACACGGCAAAAAAGTTAGTTTTAAAAAAAATTAGACAGTGTTGTTTTCAAAATATCTTATTTAATTGGGTTATTAATAAAAAAAAATCCTGCTATGTACTCCGTACAGAAGAGAGACGAGAAACAATCCATCGAAAGCGTCCAATCCACCCGACCCGGTAGCAAAAAAATGAAGGAACGCCGTGCTGGGGTCAATCAAGTAGTACGACGCGGCAGGCAGGCACGCAGTTGACGTGCTCGTCCCGCCTCCCCGGCCGGGGTCCTCTCCGATCGCGACGGCGACGACTGCCGCGCATCTGTTGCATGCACCTGACCTCCCCGGTGATGGGCACCGCACCGCGCGCTGCGCGTGCGGGTGTGTGTGAACCGCCACGATGCGATTCGGGTCCGCGTCACCCCGGCGCGAGGATCTGCTGGTCTCACGTCAGGTGACGCTACGGCGGCACCCATCAACGCACACGGCACATCCACCGGCGCGCGCCACAAGCCCACCAGTCCACCTCCACCCCACCCTGCCATCGGCCATCTGAACGAGATGAGCGCGCGGCACCGAACCGGCCCCAGCTCCCGTCGATTCCTCCCATCGTCGTCCGATCCCCCCCTGGTCCTCGGCTCTCGCTCGCGGCGCCATCGGATTTGCCCGCGACGCGACCGCTGTGAGAGCGAGAGGGAATTCAACAAGATGCCGCTGCCGCTGCGGGCTGCCGCTCGATCCGTTACGCTCGATCGATCTGCCGACCGCGCGCGACGCGAGGGCCGAGGCGCGCGCGCGGCAGGTGCGTGATCCATGCGCGACACGAGCGAGCGAGCGGACCGCGCCCGCGTGTGTGAAGATACGATCCGTGTGCGGTAGAGACGGGGCCACGACTGCGGAGAGCATCGCGCCATGCTGCGCGCGCTTTCTGTTTGCCCACGGCGGTCGGGCAAGTTGCCCCCAAAGTATCTGCGGCAACTGGTTGTTGGGCGTGTGCTGTCAATAAATTAACCTTTTTTCGGCGCGGTGGTGGGTGGCCACGGGGGAAACCGATCCTTCCTTGGTCCGGACGGAGCCGTACGTGCGCAACAAGTAGTGCAGCGGCACGACCGCGCACCGTGCGTGCGTGCGCTTGCTTGCGCCTGCATGCACGGCGACCTGGTGCCGCCTCGTACAGCCCGCGAATCATATGTGTGTTGCTCCTGTCAAGACCACGATCGAGTTCGGCACACCGTTGCCGACGACGTTACGTTCGTCGTTGCCCGCGGCTGTAAAGATCGACTTTTCTAGCAAAGAAACGTACGACATGCACTGACAACACCCACACTCGGTCGGTCACTCGCACACAAATGAAGTGGCCCATTCTTATCACATGCTTCATGAGTCATGACTCGTGTCTCATCCTACGTGACCATCCATTCGGAACAGCGGCGGCGGGGCTCACCGCACGTTCGTCGTTCGGCAGTCAGCCTGAAGACCGAAAACACAGCTGTGCCACCAGCAGCAGCAGCCCACCGTGCACCTCGTAGTTATCGTCAAAAAGACAAGGCAGCTGACATGACAGTGGCTAGCGTTGATGTGTCGACCAGCGGCGCATCACGTCTCGTCTACTATCCTTGACGCGTCTCGGCCGTGCGTGACACCTCGAGACAAAAATTTATTCCAGTATATATCGCGCGCGGTTGCGGATGGATTGCTGCCATTTCCTGTTGCATTGGCACATGCTTGTGGACGGTGCTCCCTCGCCGTCTCTCGCCGAGGAGATTCGATCAAAAAGTCCGACGCACGATCGGTGCCCGCGCCGAACTGGTGGAGACAAGACCGTGCTGTGTTCATCGCCAATGCCATGAGTGAATGCAGTGCATGCATGGCCGGTTCATGTCGTCGCATGAAGACTGACTCAACCCTCTCCGGCCGATCATGGACATGGTCCATGGAGTACTAAAACCGTGCATGCGCTAGTATTGCCGTGGTCGTGTACTCTCGTGAAGGCATGAACGATTGATGGAAGGCGCGGAGAAGTTATGCTAGGTCAATCTTAGTGAGAATTACGTTGATGTGACACTATATTGATGAAAAGAGACATGATGATAATTTTACGAGAGTAAGACAGTTTTATCGGGATAAAATTCTTCTGTACTGTTACTAAATATAGAGATGTTGTAAACTGAGACAAAAACTAGCACCGATGATGACCTTGATAGTACTCCCACCGTCTTTGAAAAATAATCACCATAAAAATCATGCTGGTAAAACTTTTTTAATAGGTTTATACAAAAAAAGTGAAACATTTATATTTTTAATAAAAAATGTTATAAAAATATATATTCAACGATTTACCTAATGATGTTAATTAAGTATTATAAATATTAATATTTTGTTAAATATATTATTTGGTTAATGCTAAAAATTATTTGACTTTCTGGAAAACAAAAATGACTCTTTTTTTATGGGGACAGAAGAGTTGGAGCGACCATGCATACCGCATACGGCCATATATACACGTACTCCTACGTCGTACGTATGAGAGGTCACGCTAGATACGTACAGTACGTACTAGCAGTGTCCAGTACCGCACAGGCAGAGAGCGGAGGACCAGATAATTGTCGTACGGGAGTACGGGACTAACCTTGCCCTGGGATCGACGGATAATATCCTGGGGAAAGCACCGAGCAAGAATGATGAATGCGACAAACGGAGCGGGCTCAGGAACAAAACAAAATGGCGTCAAATCAGCGCTGCTGTGAAACAGTAAAAGCAAAGCGGAAGGCGGAAGACTATTAAGGGGGTGTTCGTTTCCCTAGCAAATTTTTTTTGCCTGTCACATCGAACATTGCAACACTAGTTTAATCTATTAAAAATAAACTAATTATAAAACTAATTACAGGGCCATATGCTAATTACTAAGACGAATCTATTAAGGTAAATTAATCTGTCATTAGCGAATGTTTACTGTAGCACCACATTGTCAAAACATAAACCAATTAAGTTTAATAGATTCGTCTCATGAATTAGTCTCCGGCTGACAAATTAGTTTTTTAATTATTATATTTTTAATAGGCTAAACTAGGACCGCAATATTCGATGTGACTGGGCAAAAATATTTTGCCCTGGAAACGAACATGCCCTAAGTTTAATTAATTTATTATTAACACATATTTATTGTAACATAATATTGCTAAATCATAGATTAATTAAGTCTAATATATAGATTCGTCTCGCAAATTGGTCTCTATTTACATAGTTTGTTTTATAATTATTCTATATTTAGTATTTTAAATTAATATGTAAATATTTTATAGGCCCTGTTTGATGTATCAGCTAAACTTTAACTGACTAAATTTAGCTGTTAGACATCCAAACAACTCAGCTAAAGTTTAGCTACATTTAGCTATTCCAACTCAGCTAAAACTAGCTAAAATTTAACTAAGTCTATTAGTTGGAGCATCCAAACACTCAACTAAAGTTTAGCTGAGAAACTTTTAGCTAGGTAAAGTTTTATATTGAAATTTTAACTATCTAAATTTTAGTTGGGTACATCTAAATAGGACCGTAGCATAGAAACTAAAGTAAGAATGACCTTTTTTACGTACTCAAACTATCCAAATACAGTGAGGTCCTGGGTCCTTCTGTCAGTATGTTAAATACAGTGAGGTCCTGTTGTGTTCCTGCCGCCTCCGGTCAATCTTACATGTGTGAGTAGCGGATTATAGGTGCTCGTTTCAAAATAGACGACGTTTTTATATTTTGGATGTTATATTTGACTATTTATCTTATAACAATGACAAAACAAGTCATATTATATTTACATAAAAAAATTAAATAAGATGAATAGTCAACCAAGATGCCTATTAAAAGTACGTCATATGTTTCGAAGGGAGGGAGAAAGTGGAGGAGATTATTGTGATTATTGTGACCAACCGGGTTTAGGATAGATGGCTGTACTATCAAGATGAGCAAACTTGTTTGCATATCGGTCATCTAATGCAACTTGAGCGATCTAACATTGCGTTGTTACTAGGATCGAGTGGCGTGGTGAGAACAAGTAAAAATCCTTTGAAAAATGATTGTGAAAATGCTAACACACATGCACATGATGGTGTACACTTGGTGGTGTTGGCACATTTGCAAAGGAGAAGAAGTTTCAGAGAAAGCTTTGGTTGAAAAAGTGAAGCGATGGATCTTGGATTTGAAAACTGTACTAACCCTTTGTGAGTTGGATTAGCTTTGTATGTGGGATGTGTAGCCCTCTGAATAAGCTTTCCAAAATGTCCAAGATCATCGAAATCGGAGTTCGGAGCTAAGAGTTATGGCCATTTTAGCGAGGAGTTCAGGATGCTGAAGTCGGTAGTACCGCCATAAGGCCGGTAGTACCGACCCTACAACCAACCCTTGTGCGCAGCGCGCAAACTCTCTGTTCGGGAGACGGTTTGGCCTACCGGTAGTACCGCCATAAGGCCGGTAGTACCGGGCCACGGTAGTACCGACCCTAGGGGTCGGTGGTACCGATGTTTGGAGGAAGTTTGAGAGCGTTCTGTGTAGATCTAGATTTGGCCTACCGGTAGTACCGCTATAAGACCGGTAGTACCGGGGCCGGTAGTACCGACCTTACTACCGCCCCTACTACCGACTGTGTTAGAAAGTCGTTTCTAACAGTCATTTGGACCGCCGGTAGTACCGGCCCTTGGGTCGGTAGTACCGACCGAAGGCGTGGAAGCTCGGAAGAAGGGAAAAACAGCTAGTTGGTGGCTCCCCTCTATAAATAGAGGGGTGGCCGGCCCTTGGGAAAGGTTGAGCACCCTAGGGACTTTGTGTCCATGGTTGGGGAGTGCTTAGGAGCCCTCTAACTCGGTTGTGCTTGCTAGTGTGCGAATCTATTGCGAGTGAGCGATTCTAGTGCGTTGCTTTGAGAGATAGCATCGAGTGGCACTAGGTGATTGAGTTGCAAGCCGGTGGTGCTTATTACTCTTGGAGGTTGCCACCTCCTAGATGGCTTGGTGCGTGTCTCCGTCGTGAAGCCCGCGTGAAGATTGTGCGTGGCTCCGGAGAAGCTTTGTGAGGGGCATTGTGCTTGCCCCGCAGGAGATCGCGAAGAGCAACTCTAGTGGAGAAGAGGCGTGAAGAGCGCCAAGTGGTCCGGCCGGATCGAAAGCTAGAGCTCTTGGTGAGCACTCCATCGTGGAGAGGTTGGCTTAGTGTCACCACTAGCGAGAGGATCAGCGGCAACCTTGGGCTTGCTTCAACGGGGACTAGCTTGGTGGCAACCAAGTGAACCTCGGGATAAAATTTTGTGTCCCCGTCTCTTGTTGCTCTTATTGTTCTTTGTTCCTTGCATATTACGCTTGTTTGTGTTCTTCGTGTTCTTCCTCCCTCCTTCACTCTATCTTAGGTTGGGAAGACTCGATCTATGAAGTACCGAATTGGCGACCAGAGGGGGGGGGTGAATGGGAGCCTCAAATTTCTTTTCAGAAATATTAGACCGTTGTCCCAATTCCACAACCCCAAGAGAAAATATCACAAACCGTGATATCCACAACCCAAAATATTGGGTGGATGTTCCCTAAGAACACAGCGGGACAACACACACGCGATCAACCTAGCACACCACCGAAATCGGAGCTCCAAAAAGAAGCACTGCACTCCTATGGAGAAAAAGCAAGTGCCCAACCAAAAATACTTAAGCCAACTGGTGACAAAAGTACTTTAGAATGTTCCTTACAAAGTTAGGAAACCAACGCAACAAACGAAACCCAAATCGGAGCTCAAACGCAAAAACTACGGACGAAACATCGCGAAAACAACACTGACCGCACACTCGTACTGTAGCGATACTGTAGCGTCCTGTCAGTGCAGCAACAGACGCATTGTAGCAGTTGTTGAAGCGTCCAGTCACTGTACTGTAGCAGGTCACTGTAGCAACAGGTGCATGAACAGTAACAGTACTGTAGCAATTACTGTAGCGTCCGGTCGTACTGTAGCAGCGTCCGGTCAACCCGAAAACAGCGCTGTTCAAATACCAAATCGACCCAAAACTCAGTCAAATCAACTCCAAACTTCACCAAATTTTGCACAGATGATCACAACTATGTTGGTGAGCTATCTCTAAAAGATCATGGCTCGAACCCAACTAGAAATTCATGAATCGCAGATCTCGTGCAAAAGGGAAAAGTTTAGAACCGAAAACGAAATCTGCCCGATCTATGTGCTCGTGAGGAATTAGATAAATTCCTTCAGTAGAAAGATGTCTCTCACGATGCTACACAAGATGGTTCAAACGGAATTTCAATCCATCCCTTCAAACGGAAAATCTCGTGATAGAATCGAAGGAAGGAAACGAAGAACGCGAAGAACAAAAACGCGAATCGATCCAAATTTTAGCCAACACAAGAGGAGTAAGAAATTGATCCTTGGATTGCTATGGAATGATGAATTGTGTAGCACACTGTGTAGGGTTACAAGCCACTCCTCGCAACACAAAGCGTGGATGGCGAAAAGCTCAAGAACAAGAGCCACTCCTCTCTATAACCCTAGCCTCCTCTCAAATGAACAAAATGAGAGTGACACTTCCCCAAGGATAGGCTGCCCTAACCAGCCCCCTCTCATATATATAGGCGCACGTCCAAAGACCAAAACGCCCTCACATGAAGCACTCAACCCAAATACCCCCAGGGGTAAAACTGTCCAACCCTAGCAGTTTTCATCTGACGGCCACACGCCTTCTCATCCTTCGCTTCGCCTCGACGCAAGCTCCAGGATGCCGCCATGTGCCGTCACTGTCGACCACCGCGCCTTCCTCGTGGATAGCTTCGCCGCCGCGCCAGCCTCTCCACGCCGCCACGCGTCGAGAGTTTCGGCTAAAGATTGTTGCCTACATGAAGGGTTCAATTTTCGGTTGATTGTTTGGAAACCCATAATTACTTCGCATGGGAGATACTGATACACAAGGACAATAAGTTTCGTGGCTTAAGGTGAGCTTCTCGCAAAAAGTCGTTAAAAACGGACTCACATATCTCTTTACCTCGTGCAGGTTCGAAGGAGCAACTAAATCACACTTGACAGAAAAGTCTTCGAGACCAATTTCCTTAAGAGTTACTAATCCCTAATGTCGTTATGGATTTGGAAAATTGAAAAGGATCCAGAACCTAGATTTGAACAAAATAGCCGATTATGATGGATCGCTCCTGTGAAGCAGAGATGATGACATGATTGTCAGCAGTAAGCCAATGGCCAATCCCTACGATTTGTTTCCGAGTGAGGTATCAACTGCCGAAACGAATCAAGAAGTGCAACGACCAGGTGGTTAGGCCCAAGCCCATTGCGAGAAACACAGTCGACACACCACCATGAGTTTTGATCTGCGCACGAGGAGGACTCCAGCAATACATCAGGATTGAAACATCTCAGTCGAGAGGGCGAACACGTATTATTTGACTTTTAGTAAGGTGAGCCTCAAGAGGCTAACAGGATTATACCAGTGAAAAACACCACGAAAAACATCAGTCCTGTGGTTATACGCACCGCATGAGTTTATTCTCACATCCTTTGTCTAACTCGGGCAGCACAACTCGAGCGAGTGCGCTCGAAGGAATCAGCCAGATCTGTTCCAGCTATCCGCACTGTCCATGTACTATCGCACACATCACGCAATGGTGCTAGCTTTCCACAGTACGGGTCACACACCCCTTCACCTTTCCTCTTTGCGCACTCAGCCCGATCGCGTCCCACACTGAGCAGCCGAGTCTGAACGCACATATACGCGCTATAGGTTCGACGGCCCTCGCCGGAGGTGAATCCGTACAGCGTTGAAAGCAAGCGTTGCGCCGTATCCCATGCCAGCCTGGAGAAATGTGCCGGGAATTGCCGAACTACACGTTACACTCGTAATTTACATCTGGTATTCTCACTTCCTCAGGCCTTGAGTTCCCGACGTGGGCCCTCCGCTGAGGTCAATTTCGCACATTTGGCTCCGCATGTGCTCCTGCTTGCCGATGCCACGGCAAGCCTCGGACCGTGCGAGCTACGCCGACTAGGCTCTTGGCTAAGACGTCACATGAACGGGTTTGGCTTTCCCTCTCACGCAGTCCACGTCTGCAGAGATACCGAGAAGCAGTGACGTAAACGTATACTAGCACCACTTAGAGCAGCGGGGCAACCAAACGAATGTGATTACAGAGGATGCATGAGCAACTCGATCCCGCCGCACGGACACGACGAACACCGCCACTATTTCTCGCACGCTGACCGGCAATTCCGTCGGACAGACGTACACTCTCTATTTGAACCCTTCACCTCCGCCGATCGGACACACATCTGAGATCAGAGTCTCCCATGCATACTCTCTACATTTCTCACGATCAACAGCTAGGTCTGCTGATCATGATGGAGATATCAACTCACTTGCGCAAAGAAAGAACATCAACACCAGAGAGCGAGCACCCACACAACCTCTAGCGCCATCCCTGACACAAAGGTTAGTACATAGAGTATTACAATCGGTTTAGAATCATTCAAATAAGGCATTTTTGGAAATTAAGTAGAAAGAGAGCCGCAATAGAACCGCTCATCTTCTATCGCTGGGAGCGTATAAGTGCTCAGAGAAAAGCCTCAAACCGCCCTCCGACAGCACATTTGTACTGAGTCCTAGTTCTCGCTCATCACGGAAGACACATTATTATATTGACTCGAATTGGTGTCCATCGTAGATAATGAAGTGACGGTTATGGAGAGGCGTAAACTACACTAATGGCCAGCAAAGGTAAGTGTGTTTGAGAGAGCATTTCAGTACAACAAGAAAGGTGCCCTAATAGGCATGAACGCAAAGCAAAAGCAAACAGCACAAAGGAGCCATAGCATATGGGTGATGCTTAAAATAGAGGAAGACCAACCGCGAATAGAGATGAGCGATAACTCTGGGAGAATGAAATTACGGAAAGCTCTTGGGTCCCAACAAGAGGAATATCAGAGGGAAAGCGGGTAAAATTAAATGATCTAAACAATAAAGCTCTTGGTCCCGAAGAAAGAAACGGGAAAAGCGGGCAGCTCCACACACCAAAAGAGTCAAGAAGAAAACAAGAGTTTCATGATCCCAAAAAAGCACTCAAAAACCAATCTCAACAAATAAATTAGTCACCACAGAGTCAGTGCAGCAGAAAGGAAATTCGATAATGCGATGTACGTTATCCAATGCTGCGAGTTTCGAAGATGTTGTGACGTATCCCCTTAAAGAAGATGTTAGGAATGATATATTTAGAACTCATAAATACTCAGCACAAATAAGGGTTGAGAGTCACATGTGTTTCACCACAAAACCTTGGAGAGAGAAATCTCATGTTCGAGATAAAATGATGATCAACACTCATGAGAAGGGTCTAAAAGCAGCAACAAAGGATGACTTACATGGCACGAAGAGTTAATCTTCGCCAAATGGATAATCAATGCACCAGAAATACAGCACAAGAAGAAATTGCTTAGAAGTGAGAGATGAGGAGGGCAACACTCGACCTGGCAAATGAGAGCATACAGTGGAAATGTTGGCTACCCCAAAGAATGGGTAACCCGCGTCAACGCAATTACGATCAAACCAAGACGCCAAGCAATAAGTCTTAGAGCGAACTCTCAGACATGCCCAATATAGAGTGGAGGAGCACAGTCGCAGACAGGGATGCAGGCTCGATCAAGACTGCTTAATCTCGAAACAAAGACACACGGCACAGCGACGTGGCCCAACCGAGCGGCATACCAAGTTAAAGAAGGATCGAGAATAGTGACCGCGTTACGCTATAAAAAGAGGGCAGCACGAGAACTTGCTACAAAGCACAACTAATCGTCAATAACTGAGACTTGCGAAGTGACACAAACCAATTGTAGGCGACAAACAAACGCATTTAGAATGCAACTGCTAGTCCCTCAAGAGGAGGAGAAACAGTATAGGGGCTAATCACACTAGCAGGATTACACGATCTATGATTATTCAAAAGTTTCAATCAATTATGCTCAAGACGCAAAAAATTGTGAAAAACAACTAGTCTCTGCTAACCCTTATGAGAGAGGAACTGGCAAAGTATCTTCGACTACAACTCCACAGGGACCTATAACCAATAATAGAATAAATATAAAAGCAACAAAGCGTAGCCATTCCGCTAATATCAAGATGAGGGAATACAAGCGAACACTAACTCACACAGACTAACAACAGTTCGCTCGGATACCCCGTGCCAATCTTCGAGTGCCTTTTTGTTCGTGTCGTCGAGTTTCTTCGAGAGGCAATCATCGATCCGTCGTCCTCCGAAGTCCCCGAAACCCCTTGTTATCAAAATGTCTAGTATCTATGCGGGTGGTTTTAGATGTGATGCAAGTAGTCCTTGTTTCGTTCCAAATGGTCGTGGGACTGGAGAAAAACACACAAAGAGAAGGTCGAAGAACGGAATATTTTTTAGTGTCACAATGATGCAGACACGAACGAGGATAGTTCACTACTTAAATAGCAAAAGGCGGCCCTCACCGCCAGTTTAGAAATAAGCAAGCCTTACAACATTAAAAGCTATTGCAACAATGAGCCTCAGGACACAAGGAACTCTTAGAGAGCTATTATCGCATCCACATGACTCTTATATAAAGAATGGATTAACCAATGCTGGAACAAAGCTATTAGAAGAAGATAGAGTATTAAACTACCCCGCCTAGCTCAATATATGAGACTCTTTCCCCGAAAATACAAGATGGGAATCTCTAAACTTATGGTGCTCATATCCAACTTTAAGACTTCTACCCCTAGTGCAGAACTTAGGTACTTTATTCTCACCCCTTAGATCAATATAAGAGATACTAACGTGCTGAGTGCCGAGAGATTACTTCGCTTACATTATTTCTTTCACCACATAGAGTTGGAACAATAACACATCTAATATGGTGAGTTACAGATCAAAAGCATATGGGGGCGTGAAAAAGCAATGAAAGTGACCATGAAGTGTATCGGAGCTGGGTACATTGGTTATAGCTTTATATTAGTACAAAGAATGTTTGTCAAACTTTTGATATCTGTACAAGCTACATCAAATACAAAGTATACTAGTTCAATCAGTAAAATGAGAAAAAGAGGATCGTCTAAATCAAAAAGAGTGTGCTCTGTCCTAAACTGTATAAGAATGTAGCTAATGTAACTGATAGAGTTAGGCTCGGAGGCTAATCAATGATGACTCTCAAACTTGCAATTCTAACGGCCTTAAAGCTTATGAGCACTAAAAAATCATAGGTATTCGTTGAACAGTTTCGAGGCCAGAAATGCACAACAGGGTTTTAGCAATTTAGAGTCTCGCACATTCGATATAATGTTGAGTTTCACCACGATTTGATAGTACTACTTCTTCACGATCATGGCAATAGACCCAAATTCGGGAATCCTGAATCGCTTGCAGGAGCTTTCTATTATCTAGCGATTATTACGCAGCGTGAACTTACGCCCTAGCAATAGTTTTCAATTTTCACATCATGCATATCATGAAGAACTCATAATCGACTTTTTGCTAGTTCATAGTTTTCATATATTGTACCTTCTCGTTTTACGCAAATTGTGCAATGCAGTCTCCGGGTACAATTCTGCAAACTTACAGTTTACATTATTGCAAATATCAAAGCATCAGTTGATTGGCGAGAGGTTTTTTGAGAGCATGAGTCCCATGTAGTGAGTTCTAAATAACTGATCTGTCTAACTCAGAATAGCTTTCCTATAGGGGCTATGAGTGCGCTATCAAAGTCTATCGAGAGATAGAAAGCTAGATGTGGTTAAGGCACGCGAGTAGCCAATTACGGTTTCAGTCTGGAACCAGCTACACTGCGCTTTACACTACACGGCATGGTCTGGCGTCATATGTTTATATTACCTTCACAATCACGTAGTGTAAATTGATGAAAACCAGTCTTCGTATTTGATCTCGGCTTCACTCTAGGGATCAGGATACGAACACTGCACGAACCCAATCCGTTCCTGCACTGTTTGATTTCACAATATCGAGTCTTAGAGTCTTGGATTCCAAATTAGCACAAAGGTAAATATGAGCAATTCCAAGCAAGTGAATGACTTAGTTGCAAAGAGATCATAGCAACTAGCATACAAAGCAGAATAGCACCAGAGTTGACGCAACACCATCCCTATTCGGCTGCTTGTCCTGTGAGCCGCAACCGGTAGTGCGCACCAGTCCACAACTTGGAATGGCACAACACAATTCTAAGTTGTGGTATTCTTAAGTTCACGCTATATTTTTTAGGCCGAGATATCTTTCACACTATGTGTGCGAATACAATAGTCTTTGTTTGACGTCATTAAACAATGTAAATAGTTAATCTCGACAACAAATGTGAATTTTATGTAAGCCTAACGCATTGCTTTTGCTAGAGGAACCTTATCGAAGTTTTCGACAAACTGAGACAAAGGCATACCCGAGACGAAATATACCGGAGGCTATAATTACGGATTTTCTTCTCTCAGCTTACTATATTTGAGAGACGCCCACTTGATATGCAGTAAAAAGTAGACAATCTTAGAAAACGATGACACTATAGTTTGGAGCAAGTGAGCGAAAAATACTAGTTTACACGGCTCATGGAACACCAGATCCCACTTCCTTTCCACGACTTCGAAGGGAACACACCAGAGATAAACTTAGCACTTAAAAAGGAAGACACGCCCTAAAATCTCAAAAGGGAATTTAGAGCAAGTTACCACACAAGAATTACATACAAGGCACTAATCGCCATTTCCCTCGTGGCAGACTAAAAGGCGAAACACGACAACCCAGAGAGACATCATACACAAACCACTCGAAGAGGCCACAGAGAAGATTCGGTCGAAAGTACAGACCGAAACAGTCGGCCGAGATGAAAGACACTCTCACAATCGGGAGGAAAACCACATTAGCAAAAAGAGGTCAAAGAAAGAAGAGTACCAAAACCATGAACTCACTAAGAGTGTCAGAAGGGATACCGATTTCAGCAGATTCACAGGTGTCCCCGTCATGAAGTGCAGACTGGCCTGCTTGTGTGATACCCGAGGGGAACAGCCTGAATCTGCTAAATCTTCCTAGGGTGCTGCCTCGCCGAAGTGTCTCCCCACTCGCTGATGTTGTCGCTCCCACAGGTGCAGCTAGTGCTCGCTGGAGAGCTTGCTAAGAACGGAACCCTCAAGTCGTGGAAGAAGTGATCGGGTCCATGAAGCCGAAATGCTCTCTCCAGGCTCTGGTTCTCTGCAAGCTCAAAACAGAAGAACCATAAAGGATCCGTCTCGTCAGTGTGGACCTCAAGGTCTCCACAAAAATGGTTAGTCACATAAAATCATAAGGTGAACATCTCAACAAAAAGAGTCCTACCAGGAAAGATACCGCAAGGAGATCTAAACTCAAACTACGTTGTTGGCACAAAATGTGTCGCACCGTGCCTCACCAGACAGCAAGCCGAAACAGCGTGGCTTCAATCGGGTTGCCCGGACGGTTGAAAATCCCGGAGAACGTGTAGTTGGTTTGACCTGAAAGCCAACAAAGGGATAACACTGTGAAGAATAAAACTGGAACATGCGATGGACAGACTGTTCCAATATTACGGCCTTGAAGCATTCAACAATGACATATAGCTTATAGAAGCATCTGTCAAACAAGTTTTAAGGATCATTGCGGCTAACTCCATAAACATGAGGCATATGTAAACAAATTGGTTGCCGAATGCAACATGCGTAAAAAAGACATATTGATGCAAAAGATAGATTCTGAATAGGGGGGCGTAACCAAAGCTCGCAAATCAGCCGAATTGGGGTCCATGAAAGAAGGAACATGCAAACAATAAACGATCAAACCAATCTAAAACCTGGCATCTGCCGCACGATACCTAGTTTTATCAAAGCTTAAGCGGTAATTGACAATATATGAACCGCAACACGTAACAATCAGAATTAAGATTAATTTGGCCATCATAGTTATACGATTATTAGAAAAAACAAGTAAACACTTGCAAAGCCAAGGCCGAACAATAGTTTAATCTAGATTGGGCAAAAGAGTGTTGCCAAAAACTAATTAATAAATTATACAACACATGGTAACTTAATGAATCTATTAGATCTTGCGAGTTCCCTAATAGAGCGATAACTATCTCACTTTTGCTAAAGCGTATCAAGCAATCACGCCTGCCGCACGGTATTTCAACTCGTAGCGCATAGATAAGCAAAGACTTCTTGATCATTAACAAAAGTCCCGCCGCACGACCAATTAGGAAAGCGAACAATGACTACTTGCATCACATTAAATCCACCGCAGTGATACTAGACATGATAACAAGGTTTGTCCGGTGACTTCGGAGTCCGACGGATCGATGATTCCTCTCTGAAGAACTCGACGACACGCAAAAGGACTCGAAGATGGCACGGGCCGATTTGTATTGATATGGTTGTGAACAGTTTTTACAATGGCCGGGGTTTATATTTTATACCTGGCGAAATACGAGTCCTAAGAAGATTAGCTTTACATAATGGAATACTTTGGAAATAACGAACCTATTCTATTTTCCCCCGGTGTCCTTCATTGTTACATGTCTTCTCATGCAAGCCGGCTTTACCTACCGTAATTTGCCTCCCGAAATGGAGTCATCGCTTGCAAGATAGCCGACCGCACTACACTTGCAAAACTCGCGAGAAGTCTAAACGACCGCTTGGTTGTCTACCGAATGCCCATCCCACTGCCGGTCGGATAGTCCACTTGATCAAACCAATCTTCCGTGGAATTCTGTCGATTCCTCAAATACGGCTAATCTTCGGTAAAATTCGTCCATTTCCCTCTTAATCCAAATTTTGGTGTAACGACACATGCCCCTAAATTTTAGGATAAATATTTTATCTCAAATAATTCTTTTCTCCCGAAACCACTGCATGAGAACCTCTGGAAGCATCCACCTCCTGCGGAAATTTGTGTGTCATAATTTTACCGTCTTTACCTTGGCCGATTCATCCTCCCGAATTCACCCCTTGGGGGTTGTCTTTTAAGTCCACCCTTCATCTCATTCGGCTTACTCCTTAAGCTTCCTGTTTCAATCTCAAAACCAAGAAAACCCTTCTTCCTCCTATCATCACCAATCCCAATCCATAAGATGTCTTCCGGCGAGCACCATAGCTCCGAGCTTGGCATCTCTAGGCACTTCCAAGGGAGGAGGTTGCTCTCTTCTACTTTATTTCAAAAATTGAAGCAAACCGTTCCTTAACCTTTGTTAGCCTTTGTTTCACGGAGGGTCGGTGATGATTTCTCCGAGGACCTTGACACATCCAGATCATAGACCTTCAGCTTGATCTGGAAGAGAAGAATCAGGAGATTTCCAGTTTCCCGGGAAGCCGTGATGTCGCTCGAACGGGTCGCCTGGTGAATATTTCATCATCGCTATCTTTGTTTCCCCCCTTTTTATTAGCTTACTCCTCTCTATCTCAGCTCTGGGGGCCAAACTTCATGCTCTTGAAGCTACGTCGCCAGGCCTTGCCGTCCACGACCAATGCAGCAGGCACGACAGCCTTAGATCAGGTAAGACGATGTTAACCGAATCCTCCCCGACATCTCCAGGTGCTGGCATGGGAAATCACGGCGCAACGCTTGCTTCAACGCGTCGGATTCACTCCGGCGCCGACTACCGTAGTTTCAATGTCTGTGAGCGGGGGCTGAAATATAGAGTAAGCACATTCTGTGGAATGACATGAAGGAGCTGGAACAAGTCTGGCTGATTCCTTCGACCACGATCCTCCCGATTAGACAAAGGTAGGGTTGGCGAACTGATCTTTTCTTTTTTAACTGTAATCCTGTACCTCCTTGTATATAAAGTCTTTCTGTGTGACCCCTTGAAGTCAATCTGTGACTGATCCTTCGAGATCAATGTGTGTTCTGCTTCGTGCACTAAATCCACTGACTTCTATTCTTTTTTGCTTAAAGGCAATGTATAATTGCATTGGCTTACTGCTGACAATCATGTCAGTCATCTCTGCTTCACAGGCGATCATTCATAAATCGCATTTCAATCCTAGTGTTCTGGATCCTTTTTCAATTTTCCAATCCATAACGACATTAGGATAGTAACTCTAAGGAATTTCTGAGACTTCTTTCATTAAAATTCTATCCGCCTGGAGAAAATATGATCGCCTTTACACTTCACAAAGAACCACTTGCCAACTTATTGTCCCTTGGTAATCATCAGTAATATGGGTTTTCCAAACAATCAACCGAAATTTGAACCTTCATGTGCATAACAATCTTTAGCCCGAATCCCGTCAGCTTT